>MU225250.1:963863-975007 GCA_018584345.1 Thuja plicata | reverse complement strand
TAAACGCAAAAATGACACTCTCATCACCTCCATCTGCCTACGAGAGTCTGGAATAGGCAAATCCACGTAAAGTGTCATGTCGTACTAGAGAGGGAACATGACAAGTCACGCCTATCATAGGGGTGACTTTTTGTCATCAACCAGCGTGAGTTCACCCAGACCCGATAACACATAATCGGGGTCTCTAAACATTTATCGGTAGTCATATATTTATTCGATCAGAATAATTATAATATAATAATGATTATCTTTATTTTTATTATATTATAATAATGATAACAATAATATAAATATCAATATATATGTATAATAATGATAATAGATAATAGTGATAATAAATATCAATATATATATAATAATGATAATAGCTATTATTATTATTACCTATATATATGTATATCACAATTTTATCTATTCTTGTAAAATCAATATTTTATCTGATCGAAGCTTTAAATATCAACATGCCCATACTCTATTTTAAGCTCCCACTCAAGCACAATCAGAGAAGATGCTCTTGCATCAGATGCGCCTGATAAAAAGTTTGTGAGCATAGGCTCACAAAAGTGGAGTTGAGTGATATAATCACCCTTTGAGATTGCAAACAATTTGCAGCGAACTCCATCACTGATAATCGCACATGAAACTATTTCTTTTTTTCTCTTCTTCCAACATTTCATTGGAGCAACTGTCATCCTCCTCCCATAATTTTGCTTACCACTCGTCGTTCCTCTCTAAATTGGTATCCACCATGTATCGTCGTCCACCAATGCCTCTCTCCTCTATTCTTTTTCTTGGTGGATATCAATCCACCACAAACTAACCACCTTCATCAAGTTTCACCTACACAACCTTTCACAACTTCCACATACAAATATGCAACACCTATTTTCCACCTTGTCACTACACAAATCCATCTCAAATTCATAAAAATTTACCTCTTTTGCTGCAATGTCTTGTTCATCACCTTTCACTATGACTGCAACTTCCTTAGGTAAGTCATCTTCTAGTTCTTTCTCAGTCTCTTCACTTGAAACAATCTCTTCTCCATACTACCGCTCATCTTTATCAAGTCCTCGATCAACCTTTGCTACACCTTCAACTCCATTCTCTTCTTTCATTGCAGCCATTTTATCGGCATTATCTATTACCATATCTTCTTCACCTTCACTAAGTTCTTCATGACATTTAGGACCCACAAATTCCCTCATCTCAACTTCCACATCTTGAGTATCTTCTTGCCTTGTCACAAAAACTCCCATGTCTTCTATGCATTAACTTCTCCAAGAATTTCTTCAATCACATCTTTATCTTCAAACTTATGACCATATATAATGTCATTATCACTCTCTACTGCACTGCTCGAATCAACAACACTTGATGTTGTTACCTCTTCAAGATAACTCTCACTTTCCCCTTTAGGTTCCTCTAAACCAAACTTTGAAATTCTAGTCTTATTTCTGATTATCTCGGTCAATATGGCCACTCTGTTCATGAGATCCTTCGTCCCATTTTGCACCATCTCTTTCATATCTGAAATCTTATTATTTTCCTTGATCTTCTCCTTTTTTCCAACATCACTGTGTCTTTTAATCAAACTTCCAAAAGTCCCTCCCATCATTTCTTCTATCTCATCACTCATATATGTTATTTTTCTTATCTCTATTATCCATTTCTGAAGTCTAAAAAAAATCAATTATTTCTTCTAAATCCAAAATTCATTGTGTAATGGGAAATACTTACTTTACCTTAATCTTCTCTTTCTCTTCTCTTTTCTTACACCTGATGTGTAAATTCTCAGTACAAAGCTGCCTCAAATCAGCGATTCTACTTCCACTAACAAATTTGTTGTCTCAATTACAAACTATCTCTCTGCTTGGCAATCTACTTGTGCACAGAGGATATACTTCCTCCAACCCACTTCGAGAAATCCAGTGCGAATTGCCTTGTGTTTGGCAATCTGTTTACATGTTCAGAGACTTCTCACAACTCCACTGCCTAATGCGAACTAGTGCGAACTGCCTCTCTCTAGCGAATCTGCCTGCACACTCAAAATCTTCTAGCTCTTATACCACTAATTCAACAGCTGAACAAGACTCTTAGCAAACATCTGTAACACACTTGAAACACTTAAGAAATATAGTCTATAGTAACGAATTAGATAGATTGATACATCAATTAATGCAAACGAACTCATTCAAATTCTTATTGAAAACAGAAATGTTTTACAAAATAGTGAACCAAGTCTATTGCGTTCTCAATACAAATCTAATTTGGTTTGTTCTCAGACATGCAACATGCTGTCTTTATAACCAGAGATGGCTTCAACCCAAAATCCCTTCACATTCCCCCAAAAGAAAAATCAGAAAACATCTCCCCCAGAAACCTGCCCCCGTTCTCTTCTCCCTACACTCCAAAAAAGCTAACAAATAAAACATGCTACCAATGCCTAAAAAAAACTCATCATTTATTCCCCTGCTGCGTACCCCCCACTACTCTCATTCTCCCTTCCTAAACATGGAGTCAATCAAATTCGATGTGTAACGCAGAACTAAATGACATTGCAGTTTCTGCAGGGCTCCCCTCACATGGATTCCCCTGCATCAGACCCGTTCTTCTCTTTTCTAGCTGACCTGGCTGCCACCTATTTTAGTCTCTCTGCTGTTACAAGGCTCATATGCATAGGATATTGGCTATGGTTGTGGAATCTGACATTACACCAGTTATTCAATAAATGCCCATACTCTACTTTAATGCTCCCACTCTGGCACAATCAGAGAAGATGCTCCTGCATCAGTTTGTGGCTGGTTGGAGTCATGTAGGCCTTCATCGTACTGGGCTTTTGATTGTGAGCAGATTCAGAGGCATTTTGGAGTGACGCATTTTTCTGCACCACTTCTGCATCTCCATCTTTTTCCATAAACAACTCAAAACAGAATATATATATATATATATATTCTACAAGTTTAAGATTACTTTAGTTTCTCAAGGACTTTCTCCATGTCATTTGAAAATAAGTTTTACCTCGCATAGCATTCCAGTTTGAATTGTCTTGCAAAAGACTGGTATGAAATGGCTAACATGTTGTTCAAGATGGATGTGACACATGATAGGAGAGTTTGAGGGCCTCAAGAAATCGCACTTCTTTTTCTCATACAGAAATATTGTTTTTTATTTGTAAAAAATTTTTCATTACTTACAATTAATTTGTTATGCCCTTTTACTTAAATATTAATATTTCAATCATCAAACAGGTGTAGGAATTCCTTTATGTGTGTTTCTGTGTTGATTATTTTTTTTATGTATGATTATTGTCCCCTATTTAGATCTGAATCATCCCTATGTGTGCATCAGAATGAAAAGACATATGCAGGCAGATTCAGTGGTCATTTTCTCTCCCTGCAGATATTGCTACTCTTTGTGCTGATAATTGTTGTTCTATGTTGGTCGGTGCGCAGGCAGAATATATGAGAAAAAATGCAGTGAAACACGGCTTCAAGATGCAGGAGATTGCTTTGCAGAGGCAAAATGTTGGCACGATGCAGCTGCTGCATACGCTAGAGCTAATTGTGTTTCCAAATGTATAAATGCCTGCATAAAGGGAAAATTATTTGAGACTGGTTTGGAATTTATTGAAGTCTTGAAAAAGGAAAACTGCAAAACAAACTGTGGAAGATGTGAGGCTTGTGAAGCTGTAAAAATAAAAACCGAGTATCTTAAAATGTGTGCAACGCATTTTCATCAGAAAAAGGATACCAATTCTATGATGAAATTTGTGAAAGCCTTTCCTACAATGGACTTAATTCGATCTTTTCTTTCGAGGAAAGATTACTTTGATGAACTTCTGGGAATCGAAGAGACAAATGGGAACTTTATACAGGCTGCAGAGGTGGCAGAGATTAAAGGTGATTTGTTATGTGAAGCTGTCATGCTAGAAAGAGCAGAAGAATATGAAAAAGCATATAAATCGATTCTACAGCATGCGCAGTTAAATTCTTTGTGGGGAATGGGAAATAGAGGATGGCCTCTGCAGCACTTTCCTGAAAATAATAAACATGTAGAGAGAATAAAACAAATAGCTGAACAAAACCTACTTCATGTACCTGAGACCCTTGAAACCCTTAATTTTGAGGCATCAATTCTTCTAAACCAGTCTCAAAGTCTCTCTAAGTTAACAGAACAACTGATCCTTGCACGGCAGATTGGAAATGTCAATTTTGAAGTTCTTTCTCTTTGTAAAGTTCTTGATGTGCACCTTCATTCTGATGTGAAAACATTTCAGCATGACCAAAGGAGGAGTTTTCACAAGAGTGATGATAATTTGACAGTGTTGCTGGAAAATACAGTCTCATCAACAGCAATGATGTTTCTTTGGAATGCATGGAAGGAGAAACTGTTATCCTCAGTGGATTCACTTTCAAAACTAGAAAAGCGCCGGGAAAGAGAAGAAGATAAAACCTACATTGAATTTGTTTTGGAATATTTTGGCACCAGAGTGAGCAGAAATAATAGATTCTGCACAGTTTTTAACAGTGAAGCCTTCTGGCTTAAAGGTAAGAGGGATGTATTGTTACAGAGACAAGGAAACTGTGCTCAGATTACTATCCAAAACTTTTATATGCATGCAAAAGAGTTTCTTCTGATGGAATTGTTTTCTGTTGGAGATGAGATTGTCAAAAAACTACAAGATATATATCTTTCTTGCAAAAATCAGCATTGTGCCCTTACAGTTGAAGGTAATTTGATACTTCAAATATATCAAGTTTCAAATGCTTTGGAAGATAAACTGTTTGTTAGGTTTGGACAAGTGACAAGATTGATAAGGATTGAATGCCTTAAAGAACGTTTCTTTGAGGTCTTTTTCCCCTTAAATACACAGTATGAAAACACGAAGGAATTTATCTCTTTGCGGGAAAATCCAACAAGCGGTTTGATTCTCAAAGACATAACTGTAAATATAATAAACAAAATACATAATGGCATAACTCTTTGGCAGGTTGGAAGATTACAATTATTGCTCCCCTTTTTGCCTAGGGAACTGGTGAAAGACTATGGTAAGAAAATCATTGAGAGTCTCCATGACAAAAGTTGCTGGAATAATGAACTGCTCTGGCTGCCTATGGAAACTCTTACAGGGGACACTTTGAAGGACAAAATGGTGGATCTGATAGAAAGATTTCAAACAGCTTTAACCAGTACTTTTCAGGAGTGGGGGGAACAAAGTGACTACATTTCTCCAAATGTTTTTCTCTCTCTACTGGAAAAGCTGTTCTTTTTTTCATCTTCATATGAATATCTCTCTGGAGGCTTATTTTTGCCAAGGTCTTTCTTTGTAGAGTTTATGACTGGTGAACAAGGGAGACCCTCCTGTGCTTGGTTTGGTCAATTAAAATGTCTACCTAGAAGCCAGGGAAGGCTTGAAAGTTTCTATGGTCCAATTTATGATATTATTTGTCAGCTATTAGTAACCTACAGAGCTGCAACATTTACATGGCTGAAAATTTTCAAAATGGACGGTCAGGCTTATTTTCCAGAGTTGGCAATGCGTTTGATCATTATGCTTTGTTTGATAGGTATCAACAGCGTTGATTTATTTCAGTATGCTATGCGTGCTCTTTCGACTATCTTCCAAGATAATGAGATCAGATTGAGTCTGACTCCCACATTTGGAGGAAAGCTGCTTGAATTTTTACTACAGTATAATCCAAACAGAGATGCATTTTTCATCCGCTTCTCCCAATTAATGAGGAATATTGATAACCCTTTGGTGATGATTGATTTGAATAAAAATCCTGAGCTTGACAATAATCACGCTGATTTCATTGTTATTGGGCCAGAGAGCATTAAATATAAGGAAATTCTCCTTCAGTCTGTCTTTCAGGATAAAGGTGATGTGATTGCTTTGAAGCAAATTGACGGAGATATGAAGAGTGCAGAGCTTCCGATACACGGCAAAAAGAGCATGCAGCCGTCAAATTGTAGAAGTTTTGAAGCTAGTACAAAGCATATTTCTGAATCTTTTAAAGCTGAAGAGATTGTGCTTGACGATGCCGAGTCTCTCAGAGATAAACAAGAGAAGGGAAATACTCTCTGCACACCCCTATTGGACTCCAATAGCATTGATCAACAGAGAAAGATCGTTCCTTTAGGAGTTGATTACGACTCTAGAGATAAGAATATCCAGTTTGAAAATATCAAACCATCATACAATTTTGAAGTTGATGATCAGTCTTTACCTTGGTTTGTCCAGTGGAGGATGAAAAGGTGGCTTTCTTCTGCTAGGAGACGTCTTGAAGATACATTATCTATCAAGGACAAATATATCAGGGAAGCTTGCAAAGTCTTCAAAGGGAACACAAATTCTTCTTATTCAGAGACTTTTATTTCAAAAGCTTGCCCTCTCAAGGTACAAAAAGCACAGGGCCATGCATGTGAATTATGATAAACCTTGTGATATATTATAACTGCACTTATTTTCCTTCTTGAAGCTAGTTGTTCCTGAAGAGGGAAAAAGCTCATTATAACAAGCTCTGATGATTTGAATGCAGGCTGAGGTTGACGAATTCTTGTACCTGATAGACACCACAATACCAAAGGTAAAAGAAGGCAAAGTTCGACCTGATGAAGAAAGTGATGTCTTAGAGGAAATGCACGACATCCATGAAGAACTGTTAAATTTATCTGAACTCCTTCAGCCAAGGTTAGTTGGCAACATTGTAATATGCTCTATCTGCACTAGATTATAAATATATTTTGAACTGCAGTATAAAACAAAAGAAGCAGAAGCTACATTCTTTGTAGAAGCATAATGCAAAGCAGGAGAAGTAGAAGCTACTTTGTTTGTAAAAGTATACATTGATTTGTCAGTTATTTAGTCTGAAGAAGTGCCCCCGTTATTTGATTTTCAGGCATAAGAAGCATGAAGAGTGTGACATTGAATGGCTGGAGAAGGACGCTATAGGTCATACTTCTACCAGATTACAGGAAAGCAGGGACAGATTGAACAGATTTAAGTCTGTATTTGACGAGGACACCGACACTATCAGTGAGCACATGCAAGCAACCCAATCTAAAAATAAGCAAAAGGTAAAGAAAAGGTCAAAGGGAAACAAGAACGGTGGGAGGAGAAAGTGAAATCTACAAGTTTTGTGTGTGTATATATAGGAGTGGAAGGAGGAAGAGAAATCTGCAAGTCTTATGGGTGTATATATAGGATTGATTTGTGTATAATTACTTCATTTATATACACAGAGATGTCTTGCAGATCCAGCTGGCGAGAAAGAAATTTTGGAATTACCCCTTGTATTACTAGCAAAATCTTTGAGTCAATTTCGAATTTTATTTATGTAAAGCAGCATGAACAGATGTCTTTTTATGATCAAGCATTAATAGAGTCCACAGTTCTGAATACAAGTGAAAGAAAATCATTTGTCTATATAGATTGCATATGCTTAACCATATTGTATTGTGCACAGATTGATGAAAAAATCTAAAAAAAAATTATTATATTCTTTCTTCATTTGTCAATGATTCAATTGGATTAACAACATTGAAATGTTTATTTTGCAAGCTGATTTAATATGTTTAGTATAATCTCTTTTCCATTAAGCTCTTACAATTAAGATGATATATTATGTTAAAATTATTAAAGGATGAAACCTACCTTCAATATATCATTTGAAAATCTTGAATCATAATAAATTATTTAATTGATATAAAATTCTCATTAATTAAATTCATTATTAATAATATTCTTTTTATATTTAAATATAATTTTAATTATTTATTTATAATTCAAGGTAAGCCTGATTTTTTTTAAGATATTGAGCTCTGAAATGTTAATATTCACCTCAATAATTTCGTTTATTGAAGGTGGATTGTAAATATTATACGTAAATTTTCTTTAGGATTTGTTTCTTCACCATAGATCGTTTGGCCTGTAAGAAGGCTTCATGCAATACTCCTGGTTTTTTTATTTTCAAGTAATTCGAATGGGAATAATAGGAAAGGCGGGTAACTGTTCTGGCGGTTTGAAAGAGCATTATTATTGTGAGATTTTCTTTTGCATCATCAACCTGTTGTGGAGGTGGATCAGACATCATAGGTATAACTGTACTCAACAGAAGATTCACAATAACGAGATGAATCAATATAATTACAGAAAGCTCTTATCAGCTGGAAATAAATATCACGCAGGTTCGCAATCAACAGAGGCCTGTCTTGACAAGATCTCTGATCTCATCTTCATTACTACAGTTATTTTAGCAGAATGGAGAACTCAAATGACGACAGTGCTTCGAAGAGAGGCGGAAGGAAATGAGAAACTATGAGCGTTGAGAGGCAGAACTTAAAGAGATGTTAAAGACGGCGATTGGACATGAAGAGTAGCACAAGTCCATGGAGAGAACTAGAGGATCATTGAACTTTCCTACAATCTGGACTGCGACAACTGTTCAGCATGTTTAATATGACATTGTAAATGTTTTGCTTTACACATTGCAAAGTATATTATTATGAAGGATTTCAATTCGAAAAACCAGAGTTCAATAAGTTACCAACAATACTGGATAAATTGACTGACTGATGTCGCGACCATGAAGAGAACCGTTTTCATATAGGGTATACTGACAATCGCTCCAATCTGCACAACATAATTATGATTGTAGATCAACATCACCATAATCGCTTAAAGGGAAAATGAAATGCCCAGGGAAAGTAACTCAGATTAGGATTCTACCAAATCCATGCAAGGCGTAGTTTTAAAGGATGATAAAAGCTCCATTTTAGATAATTAGGGATGGATAACTGACTAAAACGCATGCGATATGATTTTCTACCAATTCATGCTGCCAACCGTTATCTTTGCATGCCCATTGGACGCACCATCATGATTAGAGCCGTCTATTCTGACTGAAAAAAATGGCATGCCCCTACAAAAATATGCATGTATGTTTAACATCTGTTTTGGATGTATGTTTTACAAAAAAATATGCATGTAAAAATGTATAAATTTTCTAAAGTGGAAATTCAATAGTACTTTATTTTAGAATGTGAAGTCTATAAGAACAGGGATAAATTTGCACTGATACTATATCTGATAGCTCTTGGCATAATCTATTCATGGAAGCACATTGAGAAATTAGGTGAGCACAAGAACGAGGGGAAGGGAGAAATAAAAGAAAATGTGGTCCCAAAACTGTTAAACTATGTATTTTATGGCTGTGTCTATTTTTAATTAAGCTTTTAAACTCTTTCTCCACCAAATATCTTTTATAATTTTGTAAAAATAAATTATCTATTTAAAATTTTAAAATTTTAATTATAATTCATTTTAATAACTACTTTATTATAATATTTAAATAAGTGATTTTAATAGATATATTATATGAAAATTTGAATAATATTATTATTTTAGATTTTTTAAAATATATAAATAAATATTTAATAGTAAGTTTTTAATAAATATTTTTTTAAACTAATATGATATAAATTAAATAAATAATTATAAATTGACAAAATTGATATTAGTTTTAGCTTTCAACTTCTTTAATTTTTAATATAGTATATTTTTATTTTAAATAATTTTAATTTTCATAATTTAATTGGTTTAATATTTTAACTTGTTCCCATTCAATTTTATAATAAATTTGTGTTTGTTAATCTTGAGTTTATTTTTCAACTATGTTAATGTTGTTTAAATTATATTTTTACCTAGTGCATATTTTATTGATATTTTAATTTAATAAATTTAATAAAATAGTTTAAATTTATTACTAATAAATAGTTTAAATTTTATTGCTAATTTTTAAATTATCATTTTATTGATATTTATATTTGATATATTTTGACTTTGCATTTAGTTTATTCTACATTAATTTTAAATTAAAATTTAAGTTTGAAATTTATTTTTATGTCTTATGAAATTACAAATAAAAAATAATAATTAAAAGTTATTAGGATCATTTAGATTATAATTACTAATGTTAACATGTGTTTGCAACTAATGTTAACAATGTGGTTTAAATTCTCCTCAAGTTGACACACATGGACGATGTAGATTTTCACACAATTGTGTGATTAACATGTATACTTTATTAACAATGCAAGTTCAGAGTCAAAAGATCAACAATGCCCTGATAGCCTCTCAAATGCATGCACGTTGTGTTGTCTAATTTTATCACAATGGCTTGGTTGCCAACAAGTCAAATTTGGAAATACTGGGTGGATTCCCCTATTGTGTATGCCATACCATATCTATAAATATGTGCATATGGCTTTACATAATGGTTGGGTCAAGGGTTTGTCATATGATTAGGGAGAAGGTTAGGAGAAGATTATGGTTAGGGTTATGGTTTAAGATTAAAGTTTAAAATTTTATTAGGGTTTGAGTTTACACCTAAGGTTTGGGTTATGGTTAGAATTAGGGCTAGGATCATGATTATAATTAGTGTTAGGATTAAGGTTTAGGGTTATGTTGGGAATGGTGGTTAGGTTGTCTAATTTTATGTGCAATGGATCTGTTGTCAACATGGCATGTTATGAATCATTGTGTGGTTTTTTTGCCAATACATTGTGTTATGAACCTATTGGTTCCTTTTCTTGCTGATATGAAAATACCCTCTGAGGGTTCACTCTATTTATCCCTAACACTGATTCAGCATAGAATAGAATAACAGAAACAAGGTTTTGAAACCTTCTGCACTTTGAGCTCCACAAACTCAGGCGGCAATACCCTTAACAACTTAGAATAATGAAATCACTAAATTATTCAAGCTTGCTATTGGTGGAATTACAGGAAATGTTCACTGTAACTTTTACTAAAAACAGACCGAAACTGAAAGTAAAGATTTTGATTTAAATGATGATAGCCATCTCACTGAACAAAAATAGACCAGTACTCAATCCTAGGGCATGGAGTCATATATAACTGGTTTTAAAACATCATGATTAAGGACAATAACTGAAAAGCAATTACAAGATCTGACACAAACATAGATATACCTTATATATCTACCTTAGTACACTTAACCAAATTAATCCATCAAATTCATTCACTATCCTGAACTTCGCTGAAATACCCCTAAAGTATATTCTCTCCTTGAAAGAACCTTAGAAGTACTTCATAATCTGCCTGACAGACATATAAA
>MU225250.1:935084-958024 GCA_018584345.1 Thuja plicata | reverse complement strand
ACCTTCAAGTTAACTTCAAAAATAGCTCGCGACTGCGCGATTAACCTCTGCAAACATAAGACCCGCTCACTCGCAGACCGATGATGACTTAACATGGGCTCATCGCGATTGCGCGATACACAATTTTGCTACTCGTCGCCTACTCGCAGGCATACTGAAACTTGACTCAAACAGCTCGCGATTGCACGATTAATCTTTTCATCAACAGCACGTCGCCTACTCGCATAACTTAAAAACCTTATAATAAAACCTATGCGACAAAGCGACTAAAGATGAAATATGACTTCAAAAAGTGACTGACTCATTTTGAGCGGTAAAACCAAGATTTTGAAAATAAGAAAGCCCAGGAAAATGACAAGACCAAGGGATTCAAAAAAAAATTTGATACAGTGCTAACAGAACCAATATGTGAACTATAATAAAAAAAATCCAAGAAAAGTAAACTAATTTGTTTGATTGCTTGAAAGTCAAAGGTGTTACACAACTCATGAAAGTTGAAGACACCTCAAAATTTAAGACTGGATATCACAACCTGGACCTCTTTAGGTAAAAGAGGTATGTGCACCTCAATATGTACACATCTTTTTTTTCAACCTACACAAACTTACTTCACGGTTGGTAAGATGTAATTTTCTATACTCATTTGATACTATCTCAAATTAAAGGTTGGATATGATAACCTTCCTATTTTACATTATAACACTTTAACTTCTTATATAAATCAATTCAAACTATCCACTCGATACAATCCCAATGGTTTCGTACAATATTTCTTCACATTTAACTCGTACTTATATTTAATTTCTTCTATAGAAATTGTCTCTTTCCATATATTTTTCCATCCTTATATAGTTCTTTCCTTCTCCCATTATACGTCACACTTCCTTCCCATACATACATGGTTTTTTTGTGTCTGACATCCTCCACCAATTTAGGAGAATACAATAGATACTACATGCTCTTCCCTCTTATTCTTAAGAGGTTACTATAGGCCTTCATCATAATCATTATTCTTCTGAGATTTTGTCCCATTTATTTGCGTTATCATTTATCTCCCCTCACTTTTCCACATGTATGATGTTAAGGGGAGCCTACCACCCTTGTGTAATCATTTAATACCATATGCATAGATCTTATTAATGAAAATTGCAAATTAGTTAATCTTTGTTAGAATACTTCAGGGATAACTAAGGGGGGGGGCGGGGTGAATCAGTTATCAACAACTTTAAATCTTTTGTACTTATTAATCCAGACTGATATAAATTAAATGCACATTCAGATAACACATTACACAACACATCAATTTGGTTACGGGGAAACCGAATGGTAAAAACCCCGGTGGGAATTATTACCCACAAAGAACTATACTTGTTTATAGTAATCCTTGTTAAAAGATTATGCAACCTTGTTAGGAGTTGTTCATTACAATGCAGTAAGTATAGTGACCTAGTTAAGGGTAAGACCCTATTAGGAGTCTTTTATAATAACCCTGTTAGGGGTGGTGGACTCATTGTCCAAGGACTCACTACCCAAGTGGTGAAGGCTACAACCTTCTGGATATTTGATACACATTGTATCAACAAGATGAATTATTGTATGTGACACTACTTGTCTAATCAGTTCCTTTTTTTACGCCGATACTTTAGCCTCTTGTAAAGCACTGTAACAATCTTATCTATATTCTGAAAGCTTCAAATTCAATATCTATATTATCAACATATGATAAATATAGCTCTGCTACTTTAACACTCTGCTATGCTTTTCTAATCTTTGGCTTTCGCAAATCTTCTTATCACAAATGACCTTGTATAAATACATAATCCAATTATGAGATCATGGGACCTGTTAGAAAACTCTTCATAATATCCTTGTCGGCTCTACTAAGTGCGCAAGCATAATTACAACTGCGCAAGTCAATGCTGAACAGACGCGTCGCTTCACTAAGTCAGCCTTACCAAATTAATCATAACTTTGTAATCTTCTTGAAATATGTTTAGCACCTTTGGATTAATATCAACAACTCATGATTAAACATGAATATACACAAACATATCCTGAAGATAGGCACAACTCATTAACCATGTTATATACGTCGGCCTTAAACCGTTATTCCTCCAGAACTGTAACCGTCACTAACAGAATTACATATCTTTACTGAAACTTCATATCTAAGTCTGCGTGTATGAACATAGCATAATAAATATGTCAACAACATGTATCTATCCACGCAAGTCTTCATTTCATCATATGGATAAGTACATATAGAAGTACTGCTGTGTATTATATGTTGTCATCAATGACAAACATACAATCAATCAACTGTTCAGAATAAAATCTCCAACAAAAATTATCCTTGATACACTCAAGGGCCATTCACTTAGGTGATAATATTCTCTCTACATGCTTCCACAAGGACCTTTGATGAATCAGTACATGATCTTCTTATCAAATTCCAAACTTGTACAAGTTTTCTTGCATGTAAATTTATTGCCTATTGCTTTTTTTTAAAGGCCCTGATGTTCAATGGTAAGTAATTTTTCATAGTTATTTCAATTCAAATTAGCCAAGATACATTATCACTTTTTAGATATTGAGATTCAATAGGTTCTTAAGTAGAACTTGTTGGCACTTATACAAGACAAGTTCCTTGTTTATTGATATGCAAATTATATCAACCTTTGTACCGCTACATTGAAAGGTTATGTAATAAATTTAAGATAATTATACTTGTTTATTTTATTATGTTGGACTTATTCCTCAATACTCCTTACACTTATTCTCATCCCAACTTTTCTATCTCTAATTTTTCCCCAATAAACCATTTAGATTAAACACTTTTATAAATAAATTCATTAAGCCATGGCCAAAATAAAACACAAATAGAATTGGATAATCTCAACCTTTTTCTTGACCTAGTTTATCTAATACTATATTCATCAAAAAATATTCTAATCAGTATTTTACTAAGTTATCACAATTACTCTTGTCCATGATGAAATAATTGACAGAGGTTAACCTTGTCACTCTCCCACTTGTGTGAATGTTAGAGAATTTTATTGTCCTACCTTGGGGTATGATTCATTTCTCTAATAACACCATGTGGCTATATATCCTATTGAGTGTTGTACAAATTTAAAGAATATGATATAGGATTTAATAGATATTATTGTGATTCATGTGGAAGGGTGCAATGATAAAAGAAAAAAACTTTGGCTCGCCCTGATTAGAACCTGCATATTAAAAAAAATCCATCTACATAACATAATTATAGAAATAATATTGATCATATAATCACTTCCATCTCTAGGTTAGGATAATAGTAGAACAAAGATATTAGTTTATTAGTATAGGGTTTTTTGTATGGCTAGGGAGAAGGTTGGTATTAGGGTTAGGATTAATATTATAGTAGGGGTTATGGTTTAAGATTATATGGTTTGAGATTTTGTTAGGGTTAGGGTTTACACCATGGTTATAGTGGTTTGGGTTTGGATTATGGTTATTGTTGGTTATTTTTCCCGTCATTAGCTCATCATAGATAACCAATCTGAGATACATTATCATGGGTTGAAATTTATTAGAATGGGCTAACACGTCATGTTTTTCAATGGCTAACATGTCATGTTATCCAAAAGATAGTAGGCTAACACGTGTTATCCCACTAAGGTGTTAAATGCCCCCTAGTGTTTTCATGTTAGTGTATTGGAATTCTTTCTGTGCCTCATCGCACTGGAGCGTTGTAATTCTTTATGTGTCACGTCAATAGTGAGCTAAGATGTCATGTCCACCCGCTAGCACTTTGGGAATTTTTTTTGTTCCAATGTGTTGGTCCACGATCAATGGTTATTTCCATGTTAACACAATTCATTAATATGCCATGTTTTTCGTCTTTCTAGGTTCTTTTACCAACGATATTATTTGACTGTTTGTGGTCATTACACGATACCAGGATTGAATCTCCAATGTTGAATGACTTCTTTGGCTCTATAAATGCAATGCCAGTGCATCCTCGTGCTCATTTACTCACTTTGCAAGGATATGGGTTGTCCCTTGTATTTTTTGGATGCATGCATTTGGCCTCTTTCTGTCACTTCCATTAATTAACTTGCATACAGAGATTAGATTTTGATCTGATTTGTTTTTCTTTCATTTTACAGCCTAACTCCAGCTAGTTTTGGGGTTTGAACTCAAATGTTTTTGTGTGTGGTAAAATGTGAGATAAATATCTACAACCAAATACTTCAATAAACCATTACATCAAGAGGAGTTATTAAGGATCAAAACAATGTATGTATAACCTTTAAATTGATCTATTACTTCCTAGTTGAAGTGAGTGTGATTCTAATGAATTGCCCATCAGATTGGACATTGAGAATCAGTGACTTGACTACACCAAAATGGAAGATTCAATGCAAGAAGAGAGAAAGATGCATATGCTTGCATAGATTTCTCTCAAAAGCCTTTTGAAAATGAAAATGCATGAAATAAAAAGCTAAATGTGTGATAAGAATGAAGAATGAAGCTAAAATACAAATATAAACTATCAAGAATATGAGCAATGCATCTACCATTAATCTATGAAAGGAAGCTAAGATTCCATTAAACTAAGAAATGAAGCTACAAATGCAAAGATGCAAGTAAACTACTATGAGAGAAAGAGTTATGAGTGCACAATAAAACCCTAGAATGAAAATAGCATTATAACTCTATTCTCAAGATTGTCCATATGAATGAGCAAAGGGAGTTATTCCTTTTATAGGAAATTCCAAGAGATTGATGGTTGAGATTAAGAGGCAAAAGGAGATGAGAAACAATGGAGATGCAACTTCCCTCAATCCATTTGAAATGATTTGATTGGTCAACCTTGTGGAGAATAAGACAAAATTGGTATTTCCCTTTTTTATTTATTTTAATTTTAATTTCCATGTGCTCACACATGTGTGAATGGGTTCCTTTTTGAAAGAGACTTTAGGACTTTTTGATTTATCCCAATGTTTTATGCATTTTAAGTGTCTTAGGCTTTAGGATTGATGATTAGATTCAAAAATTCAAGACTAAAATTATGTAAGAAAATTTGATTAAGTACTATAATAATTAGGGTTTAGGGTCTAGCTTATGAGTGTCTTTGATTTAGAATATATTAAGACCAATTAATCAAAAATTAGGGGTTGTAGGTTTTCTAGACCAATATTAAGTGATTACATTTGCCCCTCTTTGAATTGATGTGTGAGCAGCACATTGATTCAAAGAAATTTTGATGAAATATTAGGAAATAGATTGATTTGAAGTGATGAAACTATCTCATGGATCTGAACTTATTATGAACTTTATTGAACACAGATTGACTAAAAATTGAAGATATCAGCTCCAGATTTGATTGAACGAAGACTGATATAGAGAGATCCAGAAATATCAGCTCTGGGCTTGATTGAGCGAAGACTGATAGAAGAGACCTAAAAATATTAGCTATGGGATTGATTGAGTGAAGACTGATAAAAGAGACCTAAAAATATCAGCTCTAGGCTTGATTGAGAGAATATTGATAGAAAAGACTTGAAAATAACAGCTTCGGGCTTGACTCAGAGAAGACTGATAAAAGAGACCTGAAAATATCAGCTTTGGGCTTGATTGAACGAAGACTGATAGAAGAGACCTAAAAATATCAGCTCTAGGATTGATTAAGCGAAGACTAATAGAAGAGACCTGAAAATATCATCTTCGGGCTTGATTGAGAGAAGACTGATAGAAGAGTTCGAGCATTCAGCTTGATGTGAAGCGATGAAACTGAATGTCCGTCCTCCAAGCAGATTTCTCAATTTTAGATTGATTTGAATGACAAATTAACCTGATGTGGTTTGATGAGACTGATTTCCATTCAATTGATTGCATGGGATAATTGACTTGATATGGATCCTAATGAATCCAATTACCTAATTAAGAGGTATTACCAGATTGATGTGGTGCGATGAATTTGATATGCCCTTAGAGATTCAGATGACTTGATGTGCAGTGATGAGAATCACTTGGTTGATCTTGGTTTAATGTGGAGCCTTGATGCCTCAAGATATTGAACTTGTTGATGTGAATCAAATTGTTGATGGTTTTTCCCCCTCAAGAGTGAAATCGAAAGGAGGGGAGAGCCAGAAGCCTAATATATTGAAAAAGCATTGTGAAAATGAGGTGTGAGGCTGATTTAAGGTTTGGTTGACCAATATTGACTAAGAGTTAACCAAGGCTGACTTTTTAGATGGAAGTGGGAAGTGCGTGATAGGATCAATTAGGATTAATCTCAAAGAGGAATCCTATAAGGAAAGCGTTAATGATCAACTTCATTTGAGAAAACGGGTTAATCTGCATTTGTGAGTATCAAAATGTCATCGAATTTTAATTTCGGTCCCAAAAATGGAGTCAAAGTTGTCCAATTAGCCAAGGGTGCAATTTTCACATCCATTAGAGCACTTTCAAAAATGAGGTCAAAACCCTATATAAGACCCGGAGGGGTCATTTTAAAATCATTTTTACCATCCAAGTTTGAAATTCTAGAAGCCTTCTCTAAGCAAAAATGGCGGTTCCAGTAGAAGAGCGATTTGAGCATATGCAAATGTACGGACGACCATAGGATTACCCACCTCTAGTAAGTAACCGATTAAATTCACCTTTGAATTCAATTTCATAAGTTTTTCATAGATTTTTTCATGTTTTCAATATTTTAGGTCATAGGTTCTCGGTTTGTCATATGAGCCAGTGAGAGGACTCGTACGACAAACTAGTAAAAAAAATTTGTCATTTGGGACCATTAGTTTTGTCACACAACATGCACCCACCTATCATACGAGTCTATTCATCCCAGCCCATTTTTTCGCATGGTCCCATTAGTTTTCTTGTTTCAGCCTGAATTGTCGTATGGGGCCTAATCCTGACTCGTACGAACCTTGATGCCAGTGATATTTTGCTATAATTTTTTCGTTTGGGAGGAAGTGGTACTTTTTTGAAGAATTTCTTTGTCGATTGTGTATTTTTCTAATTTCTTAGCCTTTTTCTAGCTTGTCTGATCATTGTGTGTTGAATGTAGCTTATTTTTACTCGATTACTAATACATTTTCATTGTTTGTCTTCTTGCAGGTGCAGTTACTAGATATTCAATTTTGGTCCACATATCCTCCCACCATGTGATTGGTGAGGAACTTATCAGACGATTAGAGAGGTCACTTGAGATACTATGGCTTTGGATGGTGGATCCAGATTACAGACATCCAGGTGAACTATGGTTTGCTGACAGCGTTGGTGGAGAGATTCCACAGTGAGGACAATACTTTTCACTTGCCGACTGGGGAGATGATCATCACTCTTGAGGATGTATATAGAATTATTCAGATTCTAGTTGCAGGTGAGTGGATTGAGTATGATGCAGATCCTCAACTCGGTACACAGGCACTGATCTGGGTCTTTCATGATCACACAATCTTGGACTAAGCCATCTCCTAGGATGACATGGTGACCTAGTATAGCGTAGCTTACTCACTATCTTGTATTATAGTAGGGTTCATAGGTTTCTTCTTGATGGTGGACAGGAGCCAACAGGGGTTCCTTTGCAGATGAGGTATGGTTTTGGAGATACTGGTGACTCGACTAGAGAAGTTGGGTTGGGGTCAATGTATCTTAGCGCACATGTATCATGAGATGCATGAGAGAATCTACATGGCAGTCTAAGGTATGGCTGCAAGAGTACTGATTTTGCATATATGGGCTTGGGAGAATTTACCGATATGCAAGACAGTCACAAAGGATCCACGACCGAGTGGACAACCCTACGTGTATAGATATGCAGGTTTCTTGATGCAACCCCACCTTGGGAAGACTGACTACTAGAGATGTTAGTTAGATGATGTCAGTTTGGTTGGTTGGAGGTCCTATATAGCGACAGAGGCCTGGACCGACTGGAGGGGTCAGAGGAGAGAATTCTTTATTTCCCATCCTTTACTAGGGAGGACTTCATCTGTTGTTGAGTACTTCGTAGTTGGTCAAGTACTACGACAGTATGGTCATCCACAGAGTGTACCATAGGACTTTACACTCTATGCCTATTTTGTCAATGAGGAGCGCCAAGGGTGGTCTCTGAGACTATTGTCAGATCTCTATTTTAAAAAGTTGATAGGATTACACAAGCCATCCTGGTATTACTTAAAGGCTATTATAGATGTGGGGGTCACACCCCAATACAAAGATTATTCTGCACAACATCCCTTTCTGAGATTCACAGATCCGACGAAGAGAGAAACTCATATAGAGGAGGGAGATGTACCTTAGAGAGAGCGTGGATGGATGGGTCCATAAAAAGTAATACAGAGAGCCCCAGTCCCTTCTAGAGCATGTGGGGACCTAGGTACTAGTTCCAGTAGGGCACCTCTAGTAAGTCAGTAGTGACAGCGTGGAGAGGGAGGCACCCTTAGTTCAGTTGGTGTCGAGATTCCCACTAAAGAGGCCACAAATGAGGGGATGAGATACGCATAATTGAATCTTGGTCTCGATGAGGTAGTTTGATAGGTACGCCAGCCCAGAGATGCACAAGATGAGAAGGAGGGAGCACAGAGAGATCAGACTCCATGGGATTTGATTTGTACCTTGAGAGGGCGGGTCAGAGAATTGCAGACACAACTAGTAGTGTCTCAAGAATAGATAGAAGAGCGAGATTGTGCCATTGCAGAGAGAGATGAGAGGATCTAGGGTTTCACACCTAAGTACATCACTCTTCAGAGGGAGATCACTCTGCAGACTAGTAGGGCAGCCTACTATGTGGCATCTTATAGTGTTGTAGTTCCTGTGGCCCAGATGGTGCCACCATATTCGCAGTATTTGGCACGATCTGAGAGAGAAGGCCCTCCACCTAGAACAGATGCTCCTCCCCCTCTAACCTGAGGTGGCGCTGAGGGAGAGAGCGAGACTTGATTGTCCCCTTCTTGTCTTATCCCTTTCATATTTTTGAGATCCATGTGATTGTACATGATTTATTTGCATCGAGGATGCACATTTTTGCTCGATATTGTTGGAGCACCTTTTGTATACACTGAGACTATTGAGATATATATATATATATATATATATATATATATGATCGTCCTTGTGCTCTATTTATTGTCTTGTGTTGTCACTTTGCATCTTTGAATTCTGAGTATGTTATCATCTTGTATCATTTCTTTGAGTAGTTTTATGTGCATATCATGATTCTTAGTAGGATCTTAGTTTCATATGAAATGTTCTTGTATATTGATATTCTATTCGTTGTAGTGAGTAATGTCTTGTTATGTTTATTCTGATTGTTTATTTGCAGATAACCTTAAGGAGGTAAAATGCAGTTGATCGCTTCAGCGAAGGATTCAATGATTAGAGGGATAGCTCCCTTATTACTATTTTTTGTGTGTTTTTTATAATGTTAGAATGCAAGCCTAGGAATGAAGTGCAACCTATGACATGAGTCAAGTCACTATTTTTGGTAGTCCTTATTTTCATCATTGGGCGGTTGGGACATCAGAGCCAATACAACCCTTATTGGTGCCAATGCAACCATAAGGATATGAGTATGGCCTTCATCAGATAAAATATGGGAGATAATGTAATCATCTAGGTATAAAAATAGGATGAACTAAACATTGACTCCAGTTGATATTGCAAGGATTTTCTAGCATCGAGGCATTCAAAGCCAAGATAACCATGAGTGTGTCCATATGTAAACAAATAGATTAACAAGCAAGGAGATAGTTCCAACCTCACCTTAGCATGCAAGAAAGTAGGATCGAGGGATGGGGGTTTATCTACCTGAATATGGATGCTCTTACCACATACACCCTACTTTCCTGACGATAAGGATCATTGGGACTATAGAAAACAAAAATAAAGAAAATAGTATTAAATTCATTGATAATAGATATCATTCAAGAAAAAAGATCATCATTCTTTCAGTGGGTTTTGGTGATTTTATGTTTTTCCATGTAGGGTGTTGAAAGACACCATTGTGCTTGTGAGTGTTTGTGTTGAAAAACACTATTGTATGCTTGAATGTTAATAAGACAAGATTTTTTAGTGTAGTATCTGATGTGTGTTGAAAAACACAGATGTTTTCAAATAGGTGACAAGATGGTGACAGAGGATCCATGATAGAGTGGACAACCCTACATGTACAGATATGCAGGTTTCTTGATGCAACCCCACCTTGGGAAGACTGACTATTGGAGATGTTAGTTAGATGATGTCAGTTTGGTTGTTTGGAGGCCCTATATAGGGACAGACGCCTGGAACGACTGGAGGGGTCAGAGAAGAGACTTCTTTATTTCCCATCCTTTATTGAGGAGGACTTCATCTATATTTGAGCACTTCGTAGTTGGTCGAGTACTACGATAGTATGGTCATCCGTGGAGTGTACCATAGGAGTTTACACTCTATGCCTGTTTTGTCGATGAGTAGCGTCGAGGGTGGTCTCTGAGACTATTATCGGCTCTCTATTTACAAAATTTCGTAGGGTTACACAGGCCATCATGGGATTACCTAGAGGCTATTATAGATGCGGGGGTCACACCCCAATACAAAGATTATTCTTCACAACATCCCTTTTTGAGATTCACAGATCCGACGAAGAGAGAAACTTGGATAGAGGAGGGAGATGTACCTTAGAGAGAAGGTGGATGGATGGGTCCATAAAAAGTACTATAGAGAGCCCCGGTACCTTCTAGAGCATGTGGGGACCCAAGTACTAGTTCCAGCAAGGCACCTCTAGTAAGTCAGCAGTGATAGCGCGAAGAGGGAGGCACCCTTAGTTTAGTTGGTGTCGAGATTCCCACTAAAGAGGCCACAAATGAGGAGATGGGATACGCACAATGGAATCTCAGTCTCGATGAGGCAGTTCGGTAGGTACGCCAGCCTAGAGACGCATAGGATGAGAAGGAGGGAGCACAGAGAGATCAAACCTCATGAGATGTGATTTGTACCTTGAGAGGGCGGGTCAGAGCATTGCAGACACAACTAGCAGTGTCTCAGGAATAGATAGCAGGGTGAGATCGTGCCATTGTCGAGAAAGATGAGAGGATCTAGGGGTTTGAAACTAAGAACATCACTCTTCAGAGGGAGATCACTCTGCAGACTAGAAGGGCAACCTACTATGTGGCAGCTTATAGTGTTGTAGTTCCTTTAGCTCAGATGGTGCTACCATATTCGCAGTATTTGGCACGATCTGAGGGAGAAAGCCCTCCACCTAGAGCAGATACTCCTCCCCCTATGACCTGAGATGGTGCTAAGGGAGAGAGAAAGACTTGATTGTCCCCTTCTTGTCTTATCCCTTTCAGATTTTTGAGATCCATGTGATTGTACATGATTCATTTGCATCGAGGATGCACATTTTTTCTCAATATTGTTGGAGCACCTTTTGTATACACTGAGACTATTGATATTTATATGATCGTCCTTGTGCTCTATTTATTGTCTCGTGTTGTTACTTTACATCTTTGAATTCTGATTATGTTATCATCTTGTATCATTTCTTTGAGTAGTTTTATGTGCATATCATGATTCTCAGTAGGATCTTAGTTTCATATGAAATGTGCTTGTATCTTGATATTTTATTCCCTGTAGTGAGTAATGTCTTGTTATGTTGATACTGATTGTTTAGTTGCAGATAACCTTAAGGAGATAAAATGTAGTTGATCACTTCAGTGGAGGATTCAATTATTAGAGTGATAGCTCTCTTCTTTCTCTTTGTTGTGTGTTTTTTATAATGCTAGAATGCAAGCCTATGAATGAAGTACAACCTACGACATGAGTCAAGTCACTATTTTTGGTAGTCCTTATTTTCATCATTAGGCGGTTGGGACATCGGATCCAATACAACCCTTATTGGTGTCACTGCGACCATAAGGATATGAGTATGGCCTTCATCGGATAAAATATGGGAGATAATGTAAGCATCTAGGTATAATAAATAGGATGACCTAAACATTGTCTTTAGTCGATATTGCAAGGATTTTCTAGCATCGAGGCATTCAGAGCCAAGATAACCATGAGTGCATCCATACGTACACAAATAGATTAACAAGCAAGGAGATAGTTCCAACCGCACCTTAGCATGCAAGAAAGTAGGATAGAGGGATGTGAGGTTTATCTACCTAAATATGAAGGCTCTTACCACATACACCCTACTTGTCTGACGATAAGGATCATTGGGACTACAGAAAATAGAAATCAAAGAAAATAGTATTAAATTCATTGATAACAAACATCATTCAATAAAAAATATCATCATTCTTTCAGCGGGTTTTGGCGATTTTATGTTTGTCTGTGTAGGGTGTTGAAAGACACCATTGTGCTTGTGAGTGTTTGTGTTGAAAAACACTATTGTACACTTGAATGTTAATAAGACAAGATTTTTGAGTGTAGTATCTGATGTGTGTTCAAAAACACAGATGTTTCCAAATAGGTAGTGTTGAGAAATACTGTTGATTAAGGTGTTTGAAAAACACCAACGATGTTAGTGGCAAACTGTCTAGTGGCTAGAAGACCAAGATAGCTAATCGTGATGAGCAAGACAACTAACAAGGTATGTTGACTTGACAACCAAGAGATGACCCTAAGACTCAAGAGGTCGATCGGTTCAAGCTTAAGATGTCAACTTCACTACTTGCACAAGGTCAAAATAGTCAAGCAACGCGTTGATGGATGGAGCGATGATTACAAGTGATGCATGTTTGCCAATTTTTCATCACTTGGCAGAATTTTTATTTTTCTACCAAGGCACTTGTTTACCAGGTTTTCACCGAGGCACTTTTTCTTCTCTTTTCAAAAAAAAAAATTTACCTTTTTTATTTTTCTGTATTTTTTCTCTTTTTAAGTATTTTTTTGGTTGATCCATCGAGGCACCTATTTGCCAGGTTTTCACCAAGATGATCATTTTTTCAAGGCTTTGTCCAAACATTTTTGGCATTTTTGCTTTTTTGTTTTTTGGATTTTTTCAGGATCATTTTCTTTGTACAGTTACTGCTCAAAATGTCTAGCTGTAGAACTTCTTCAGGTGGAGCGCGTTGATGGGGTTAGTAAAAATTTCCCCTTCTGGAGTTGATAGTTGATAGGCCCTAGAGCCAAATTTTGTAGTGATCACAAAGGGACCCAGCTAGTTGGGTTCACACTTTCCCTTTTTCTCACGATGTTGTTGATTCTTTGGATTTTCTTTGAGTACAAGGTCTTCAACCTGAAATTATTGATGTCTGACTTTCTTATTGTAACCTTTAGACATTCTTTTCTCAAAAACCCTTAGGTGTTAAAATTTTTCTCTTCTTCATTCGTCAAGTAACTCAATTTCCTGGATTCCAGAAATCTGATAGTCTTCATTAGTTATGAGTCTGTGCAAGGGGACTTAGAGTGATGGTATCTCTACTTCAATGGGAAATACATCTTCTATGTCATATACCAAGGAAAATGGTTTTGCCTCTGTGGGTGTGCGTATTATAGTTCTATAAGCCCATAAGGATGGATTGAGTTGAAGATGCCAATCCTTCTCTAATTTACTTATTTTTCTATGCAGGATTTTCAATATATTCTTATTACAGGTCATAGCCTGTGCGTTCCATTGAGGATAGTAAATAGAATAATGGTGTTGAGTAATCTTTAAATTTTCACATAATTCATCCATATCTTTGTTTTCAAACTATCCTCCTTTGTTTGTGATGATAGAGGAAGGTATCATGTATTCAAATATAATATAGTTCAGGATGAACATAGATACTTGTTTTCTAGTTGCCTTAATGAGGGGAACTGCCTCAACCCACTTTGTAAAGTATTTTGTGGCTTTGATAATGATCTTGTGTCCACCAAATGAGGAGGGATATATTTTCCCTGTGAGATCAAAGGCCCATTGTTGGAATGGCTAGTGTGTGATTAAAGGTAACAGCTCGCGCGCGGGAGCATGAATTAGGTTACCATGAGTTTGGAATTTCTTGCAAGTTTTGGAAAACTGAATAAAATCTTTCTCTAGGGAGGGCCAGTAGTATCCTACTCATAGGAGTTTCTTAGCTAATGAGCGACCATTTGAGTGAGACCCACAGATACCTTCCTAGACTTCCTTTAGTGCATGTTAGAACTCATCGTATTCTAGAAACCTAAGGAGAGTACCATCAAGACCTCTTCGATATATTTATTAGCCATGATCAAGTATCGTAATACATTCCTTATAAGGTTTCTCTTCTCATTTTTGGTTAGGTCAGTGAGGATAATTTGGTCACAGAGATAAGAGTAAATTTGGCTATATCCAGAGGGTTCAGTGCCCACGATTGAACATACAATCTGGGATTCAGGAGATTCATATGCAGGAAAGGGGAGCTCTTCCACCAGGAACTCATAGTGAAATTGGTGCTCCTCTAATTGTAGCATTAAGGCTAAAGTATCCATAGCGTCAGTGGCTCTATTTGCTGCTCTTAGTACTTGTTGAAAGGTGATAAACACAAAGTACTTCTTCAGTTCATCAATCATCCTTTTTTATGGTGTGAGTTTTTCATCTTTGGTTTGGTATTGATCATTGACTTGGTTTCTCACTAGCTAATAATCTCCATAGATATGTAGTTCTGTAATTTTCCACTCAATAACCATCTTTAATTCATTTGCCAAAGCTTTGTACTCGAATATGTTATTTGTGCAAGGGAATATCATTTTGTATGCTTTGGGAATCTTATAACCTTATGGTGTAATGAAGAGTACTCCAGCGCCATACCTTATTCTTTAAATGATCTGTTAAAGAAAATCTTCCATGTGTGATTTGTGAGGTGCAAGATAGCTTCATCCAGAAATTCTATGAGCAGAGGTTGATCATTTTAAAGAGGAGCATTGGCTAGATGATCGGCAATAATTTTTCCCTTGATGGCTTTCCTATCCACATACTTAATGTCAAACTCACTGAGTATCATTACCCATTTTTCTAGTCTTCCAGTGAGAGTCACTTTGTTCAACAAGTACTTCAAAGGATAAATCTTAGCAATCAATTTGACAAAATGTGCCAGCATGTAGTGTCTGAGGTTTTGAGAAGAAAATACCATATCTAGACAAGCCTTTTCAATGATGATGTAGTTATACTTATATGAAACCATTGTTATTCTTATGTAATATATTTCTCTTTCCCTTTTTGTCTCGTCATATTATGCTAATAGGGATCCCAATGATGTTTATGTAGCTAAGATGTATAGAAGAAGATGCTTTCCTGGTATTGGGGCCATTAACACTGGTGGATTTTCTAAATATTCCTTTATTTGTTGAAAATGTTTCTCACGCCCTGCATCCCATTTGAACATTATTCCTTTATGCAATGCCCTTGTGAAAGGTTGTGCTTTGTCCGCGAGTTGTGAGATAAACTGTCAGATTGATTGTAGCTTTCCTTCCAAAATCCTGACTTGACTAATGTTTCAAGGTGGTTGCATTTCCATGATTGCTGATAATTTTTCAGGGTTGACCTTGATTAATTTAGTTGAGATAATATACCTAAGGATTTTACTGAAGGTTACACCAAAAGCACACTTTTGGGGATTTAACTTAAGTTTGCATTGTTCCATTCAGTCAAGAAATTTTCTAGATCAACCGGGTGCGTAACTATTTTTTTTATTTTTCCAAGGTGTCATCCACATAGTCCTCCATATTTTTGTGTATCATATCAGTAAATATGGTGGTCATGGCCCTTTGATATGGTTCCCCTATGTTCTTAAGACTGAAAGGCATGACATTCCAACAGAAAGTGCCCCAAGCACATGTGAAAGCAGTTTTCTCTTGATCTTCAGGAGCTATCCTTATCTGGTTGTATCCTAAAAATTCATCCATTAGGGAATACATCTCATAACTAGCTATGAGGTCCACAATCATGTCACTGTTTGGAAATTGGAAGTCATCCTTGGGACAATATTTATTCAAATCCCTGAAATCAGTGCAAACCCAGATTGATTTGTCGTGCTTAGAAATAGACACAATATTGGAGATCTAATCGACATATGCTATAGCAGGAATGAATTCTAATTTTAGTAATTTCTCTAATTTAGCTTTGACTAGCACCACATGGGGATGCATTTTTCTAACCTTTTAATTGACTGGGTTGACCCCAGAAGTAATCGATAGGTGATGCATGATCAAATATGTGTTAATCCCTAGCATGTCTGAATAGAACCAAGCAAAATTGATCTTCTTTCTCATGAAGAATTGAGTGAATTCCTTCTTTTCTTCTTTGGATAAAGATTATGCCAAATATATTGATTGAGGGGATTTTGTTGTTCCTAGATTAACCGGTTGTGTAGGCTCTATCAGTACAGAAGATTGTTCTTGAAAATGATTAGGTAGTAAATCAAGTTTCCCATCCTCCAGTGCCTCAGAGAGGTTTTCACCATTGGATACGCCATTTTTTTACTATTTTGGGTTTTGACACTTCCAAAAAGTGGTTTTCACTGCCAGACCTCTTTTTCTTTTTAAGGCTAAGAAACTTGATGTCCCCCTCTGTCATATTTACACTCATTGTAATGGTGGAAGAGGTGAGGGTTCAATGGCATTCAAGTAACAAGCCAAGGTGTAGTCATTTGGTGCAAAAACCAGATTGAAAGGCTCTGTTGGGTTCCATTCAATTAGCTCAGGATGGATAAGGGGTAAAGATTCAACAGGTTCCAAGGATAACACTGCATTATCAAGATCAAAGTTTTCAACCGATAATAGAAGATCTACCATGACACTCTCTGAAGGACTACCTAGACCGTGACTCGTCCTAGAAACACTAAAGGATTTGTTGTTGGTATCAAGTGAGTTTGTCCCAATTGACCTAGTGTTAACATTTTGATTCCCCTCACGAGTGGACATCTGCTCTAGAAAAGTCCTTATGGGAACAAACACAATTCTTGAAGTGGATCTAAGTCATGTATGGGTTTCCCTATTACCATCTCCAAAGTTCTGATTTATGTTTGGACTCAGTCATTTGAGAAATGAAGGAGATCTAGTATGTGGGAGATGGAAACAAGCTTCCCCCAATTTGGATGTCTATTTTTTAGATTTTGTTCCTTGTTCTACATCTGCCTCATCCATAGACAAGCTATCTTGTTGGGTTTGATTTGTTGTCTCTTCTTCGATCATTTGAGCATCGGCTTGTAATAGTGGAGATGTGGATTCATTTGGTTTGAAGAGAGTTCTATAGTGGTTTCTGAATGGCTGTGGGATATAAGGTTCCCCTTGGTATCCCAAATCTTGAATGTGAAGAAACCTTTCAAAAGACAATGGGACAATTTATGCTTCTTCTTCACTCTCATCTTAAGATACTTCCATGTGAGGATTAGTAGGAATATTTCCAGCAGAAGGATGGAATCTCTGTTCATGGTATCCTAACCTTGTCTTAGATGTGGGACTTCAAAATTTAGTATGTATGGTTTCCAACAACCCTTTGTCTTTGCCCAGGGATCCTTTCCTTTTATAACCCATTTGTTTAGAAATTTGATATCCTTTCCCATATTTCTCCAGGAAAATTTTGACATGCTTGACTTCTTGGTCTTGGTCTTCGCCCTTATAAAGCCATGCCAGAACAACCTTTTCTTAATTTTCCTCTGAGAGAGGGACAGGAGCCTTTACCATACCGATCCCCTCATGTATTTCCAATTTTTGACTGCTGGACAGTTTAAATGATGATGATGGCATCCCATAAGATTTGGGAGACGTAGGGAGGTTAGTCATGGATGGTAGAGAAGTCAACTGATATTACCCATACTTGTGTTCTTGATTTTTAGTTTTTCTTGAAAGCGATTCATGAGTGCTATTTGAGAACTTTCAGAGGTTTGTCCGTTAGATGCTTCTTTGTTGTGAGGAACCATACTATCTGCTTGTTTTAAGAAATTTCAAGAGTATGTATTATCAGCTGGAATAGAAACCTCCACCCCATTGTGTGGGAACTTCACACATTGATGATATGTAGAAGGGATTGCCAGCATGTCGTGAATCCATGGTCTCACTAGAAGTGTGTTGTATGGAAAAGGTAAATCTAGTACCTGAAAAGTGACATCTCATTTGATTGGCCCCACTCTGATGGGTAGCACTACTAATCCTTTTGACAACCTTTCTTCCTCATCATGCTTTTATGGTGATTTTCCTTCTAGGATCAATAACATGTTTGGAGAAACCTAATGTCTTTACGAGATTAAGAGTACAAACGTTCAAACCAGTGCCTCCATCTATCAAAACACATTGAACCTATGTTTGTGGATTAGAATCTATATATGCAAAGGTTGATTATGTGGGTGACTGAGTTCTTTATCATCTTCTTCTAAGAAGGATAGGTAATTGGGAGAAGCTAAATGAATCATCGTGGTCTGGAACCGACCAATGTTAAGATCTTTAGGCACATTTGTCTCTAAAAGGGTTATCTCAAGAATATCCTTGTGTGATCATGATAGCTTAAGAAATTCCAAAATGGAGATCTGAGCAGGAGTTCAATGTGGTTGATCAACCAAATTATAATTTGTAGTTGGGAGTGATAAAGCATTTTGTTTATATGTTGGTGGTTTTCTTGTTGGTGAAATAGTTTGTTTGGACGAAGACGTTGCTCCCTTAAGAGTAACTTTAGATTGATTGCGACTAGAAACATTGGTAGATTTGGTATCCTTGTCTTTGATAATGATGACTATTACCCAAAATTTCCCATTACATGTGAATTCTAGCTACAAGTGGAGGAAAATGTGGCTCCCACGAGGGTAGAGCCCAGCTTGTATGTTTTTGTATTCTTCCCGGTCCCAATCTTGTTCCTCTGCATGTTCTAGGTTTGGTTTTAAACCCTTCATGTGCAAAGAAACCTTATGAAAATACCCCAAACCCTAGGTTCCTTGGTGGCTTTTCTAATCTTTTGTTACCTTTTTTGCCACTTAAGGTTCCTATTTTTCACGTGTTTTTAATTTGTCCAGTGATCACCTTTTGTGTTCAGTCACAGAGTTACTTTGAATTTCTAATGAACAGTTATGCAGTCGCGTTGTATTTTTTATGAAGACATTTAACTCTGCGAGTGAGCGGGTGAATGGATTATCATGTGGTCGCACAGTCGCGATGATTTTGAATAATGTTACCTTCCATCTTGCGAGTGTGTGATTGAAGAAGAAAATCTTCGTTGCTCACTCGCCATGAAATTTTATTTTATGCCTTTGAGCTCACGAGTGTGTGATCAAAGGGAATTGTATGCTCGTCACTCACTCACTGAGCTAATCACTTGACAATTTTTTGTTGTGCACGTGTGCAACGAGGTCTCTATTCAAGGAAGAAATGTCATCGCTCACTCACCATGAAATTTCACTTCAAGTCTCTGAGCTCGCGAGTGTGCAACCAAAGGAGTTGTGCTTCATCACTCACTCGCTCAAGTTTAGAAGTTGACAAGAAAATCATTGTGACTCAATGAGAAAAGGGATTTTTATGCATTCTCTCACTCGCACAGGTTAAAGACCAAGTCAAAAAAGTTCTGCGAGCATGCGATTAAAGGAAATATATGTTTTGGCGCACTTGCAATGGACCATTTGCATAAATATTATTGTTCTGCGAGTGTGTGACCAAAGGAATTGTGCTCCATCGCTCACTCGCTCATGTTTAGCATTTGATAATGAAAGTTGTGCGAGTGTGCGAGAAAAGGAAGTTGTTTGTTGTCGCTCACTCACCAAGGCTTAGCATTTAGCAGATTTTGGACTGCGAGTGAGCGATGCAGCTAGTGATATGTTCTTAGAAGGGGTTGTCACTCACTCATGAGGAAAAAAGATTAAATCAAAAGGTGCTACGAGTATGCGACTGATGAAGAGAAAATATTTTCCACTCACTCACATAGATTGAAACTTCAAACAACAAGGTTCAGCAACTCAGTGACACAAAGAATTTATGCACCCAGGGTTAAAGATAAGTCAAGGCTGAGTTAGGGATAAAGTCAGCAAATAAGGTAATCTCTGAGAAACTCAATTTAAATCCAACGGTAGGCATTCTTAGTAATAACTGAGAGGGGGGGTGAATCAGTGGCCTCAAAAATTATCCTTTAAACTTTAACCACTAATCAATACACCTCAGATTATTAAGTCCCTACAAGATACATGCCATGAAATACTAATAATGATTAAACTGTCTGTTGGTTTACCTTGTCTATCCTTATTCTCCTTGATAACCGATAAGTAGTAAAACTATTTAGCGATACTCAGTAGATATGCAGAGTATACCAATCAATCCTGAAATGCATATGTGAAATGTAAAACAATAAAGTAATAAGCCATACACAAATAACACATGGATTTTAACATGGAAACCCTGTTAAGGGAAAAACCAGTGGGACTGGTACCCCAGATTTTCACTCTTCTGAAGTGAGCCCTATTAGGAGCCAACCCTGTTAAAGGTTACAAACACAACGTTAGGTGTGACCTTGTTAGAGGATTTTAATATGAGTCTATCACTTGATATATGGCATGTATATGCTACCAATATTGATCAACCTCTATGGGTGTTGGAATTATATTGAGATAATTTTTACTGAGAGGGGAGGGGTGAATCAGTACCTCTAAAACTTTTCTTGGTTAGCCCATTAACCCTTAGTCATCAGTTTGTAGAATAACTTATCTATCTGTTCATCTTTCTTTATGCATATGAAATCATATCATACATTCCATTTGATGTGTAACAATAAAAGAAACATACATGAAATTTGATAACACATAACACAAGATATGGTATCGCAGAAAAATCCTGTTAAGGAAGTAAAAACTGCGGTGGGGATTGTTACCCACAAAATTCACTATCTGCAGATAAGAAGAGCCGGTTAAGGCTTACAATTTTGGTCACTTCTGATGACCTACCCTGTTAGAAGTATTACAGTGGAGACCTGTTAAGATCTACTTTGTTTGAAGCTTTCATCAACACTATTAAGTGTGCACTCTGTTAAGAGATTTACAAAGGACGGTTAAGTCCACCTTCTACAAAAGGATTTTAGATGTGATGCATTTGTTAGAATTCAACTACATAGGTCTTTGATCTGATGATAAATGCAATCTTCAATTGCTGATAATAGATCCTATAAAGCTTCATACATACTAGTAATCATCCTTCCATGATTGAGTATTACCTTTATCTGCTTGTCGGTAGCCTCTGTGTGTTCTTGATAACTGATGTACTTTGTTTTTGCTCTTTGCATGAATTCTACCTTCTGCTCCTTAGATGCTCTTTGTGGCTATCATAATAATGAATTCATATACTCACAATTGAGTATGAACATCTATTTATACTAATGTAGGCTCAATTCTTGATTCATGCATCGTGGATTAACTCTAGATCCAAGATATACAACTTGATCTTGATATGTAGTTAGATATGCCTTAAATCCGTTAGGATGCTTTAAAGCATTTACATAAAGCGTGCATGACCATTAAAAAACAAAAAAACAATTCTACAAACTAGAATAAATTTTCTTTATCTGCCGTGTATAAATCAGATCCACAAATTGTGGCTTTTCTCATTGTCAGTTATGACAGTTGGTGTTCTTGGTCACCGATGTTCATTTCTTAAACATGTCATTGAGTTTGCTTGTCTATCCTTGTCGGGTTTCTCTAGAAAACTTGTGTCACCGGTAATGCTTTTCTTCGCCGGTGAAGCTTGTCAATTTTATACTTAGATTTTTCTCAAAAATCTTTGTTCCGTCGGGTATGCTTGCATCTCGCTGGTACTGCTTGTGATTCACCGGTAATGCTTTCTGTCTATGTTTTTTGTTAAGTATACTAATGGAAAAATAATGTCATCAATGGGCACAATAGGTATGTAGCATATGTGGTGCTACCTAACTGCATCAGCCTCGTTCTTATACTATGTGTTGGTATTGGGAACTCAATGCTATCTTCATGATAAACTTTTTGGCAATCTGTTAGGATATACCTCAATTACAAAAGACTGTTAAGTCCTTCTCTGTTAAGAGACTTAATGCTTTAATGGTTAAAATAAAACACAATGACCTGTTTCTAATGCAACTTGAATTGTAGATTTTTAGATCTATTTAAGTACATTACCTCTCTGATCAATGTATCAATTCAATTCTTTGTGCTCCACACTTTCTGCTCTGTGATGTTGTGCTTCACTGTTCGTCGGTGTCTAAAAAATTCTTTAGCTCTCCTTTGGATTGATTGATTAGGACTGTATGAAGTTATCCTTCATCAGTTTCTCTTCAGCATCCTCTTTCTATTCACTCCCCTTCTTGTGTATGTGATTGATTACGAAAATGAATTACACTTGTCTCTTATATAGTCATGATATTCCTTCATTCTTGATTCTTGGCATGAAAAAAAATCTATCCAATTTGATTTACAGCTTTAAATCTTGATTTATCTCATAGTTATCTTCTTGCCAACTGTACAAATATTCTTTAAATCAATTACTTAACTCTATTCGAATAAAACAAACAAAACAACCAGTTAATTCTATCCTTAAGCTCTTCCAGCTAGATATTTTGTCATTTTCTGAACTCTCTGTTCTGTTAGTCAACTCTGCAGTTAGTCATCGGTGACAACTGTCAGTTTCATCGGTGTGACTCCAGTCAGATTTGGGATCTCCGTCCGTCGAGAAACCTTGGATTTTTCTCGTCGGGAAACTCTCTTCTTCTTGTCAGGTATCACTATGAATTTTTTTCTTTGCCTTTACCGATGGTGTGCACTCCGTCGGTGTTGTCTGTCACTTAGTGAATACTTGACTTTTATGCATTGTTGAAAGCATAATCTCTATTCCATTAATTCTCTTAAGTCTTTGGCATTATGTACATGACCGTACAGATGATATCAAGTTAACATCAATGAAAATACAAACCATTAACTAATTTAATGTCTTGCATCATCTTCAACTTAACATTATCAAACATTCAATTAGTTACATGTCATCAATCTCTCCCTTTGGCATTGATGGCAACATACTAT
>MU225250.1:918887-931781 GCA_018584345.1 Thuja plicata | reverse complement strand
TCCTCATAGGTCCACATAAATCAGTATGGAATAATTCTAGAATATCATCAGATGTATGGGTTTTACTTTTGAAACTAGACTTTGTCATTTTACCTTTTTGACAATTTTTGCACATGATGTTGTCTAGATTTGTCATCGTTGATAAGCCTCTTACACTTCTTCTTCTACTTATTTTCATCATGTTGTCAAAACTCACATGACACAATCTTTTGTGCCACAACCATATGTCTTCATTTCTAGTCATTAATCAAGTGGTGTTAGTATCATTTAGATAGAATAGGTTACCTTTAGTATGTTCACCAGTACCAATCAGTTTTCTTGATTCATTAAAGATCTTTGCCTTCTTGTTCTCAAATGCTACTCTGTGACCTGAATTATTTAGCTGAGAAACACTCAACAAATTATAATTCAATCCTTTTACCCAATAAGGATTTTCACATTTAATCAGGTTATTCAGCATTATTGTTCCTTTACCTTCAACTAGACAAGGTGTATCATTTCCCATTCTTACTGTACCACCATTATAATATTCAAAAGTGTTAAAATTTTCTTTGTCACCAGTCATATGTTGAGTGTAGCCACTATCTATAATCTGGATATCATTCTTACTAACCTTAGGTATGAGTGTAGTTTCTTCATACCTTTCATCTTCATCTGAATCATCCTTCATAGCTACAAATACCATCTTGATATCATCATCAGGTTCGGTGTCAGTATCTTCATCTTTGCAAGCAGCCAGGTAGCTAGCCTTCTTTCCTTTATCCTTGTAGTCTCAGGTATCCTTTCTTTTTGATTGTTGATAACCTCTGTAATATTTGTGATCACCTCTGTCAGATTTATTCTCAAAAGATCTGTCATTACTTCTGTCATCCTTTCTTTTGTTAGGACATCTTGCAGCAAAGTGTCCAATCTCTTTATAATTAAAGCATACAAGTGATAAATTTCCTTTGTATTTGCCTTTGCCTCTTAGCACTCTTCTTTCCATGAGTGCTTCTATTTCATCTAGATTCTTCTTCACTTTCACTTTCACTGTCCCTTCTAGATGAGTATCTATGATTGGATTTGCTTATTTTCATAGAAGACTTAAATGCAAACTCTAAACTTGGTAAGACACTATTGTCAGAGTTATTCATCTCAAATGAAATCAATCTACCAATTAAGCTATCAAGAGTAACTATATTGTTTGCTAATACTCTCATTTCTTGAATAACAAAAACTCTAATAGCATATATAGGCAATAAGGTTCTTAAGATTTTACTTACCACTATTTCTTCTTCAAGTGTACCTCCAACACCTCGTATAGCATTGACTGCTTCTTCTATTCTTGTGTTGTATTGTGTGATTTTTTCTCCTTCTTTCATTCTGAGATCATCAAACTTTCCTTTAAGGCTTTATGCCTTGGCTCTCAGAACATTTGTATCACCTCCATGTACAAGTTTGAGTTTGTCCCACATTTTCTTTGCAGTTTTGCAATCCTTGACATCTTCAAATTGAGCATCAGAGAGAGATGAAGAAAGCTTTATAACCATGTAGTTATGCTCATGCTTCTCTCTCAATTGATCTACTATCAATGGTCTTGTAGGCAACACATATTTAGTATCTAAGTATTGAGTAACATCATTACCAATACCTGATAAGTGGAGTCTTATCCTGCTCTACCATGAAGAAAAGTTATCTTTGTTCAACTTGGGCACATCTTGTCTGTTCATCTTGTGATCTTTACTTAGGTCTTGAAACCTTCCCTTCTAAGCACACAAGCTCTGATACCATTTGTTAGTAATAACTGAGAGGGGGGGTGAATTAGTGGCCTCAAAAATTATCCTTTAAACTTTAACCACTAATCAATATACATCAGATTATTAAGTCCCTACAATATGCATGCCATGAAATACTAATAATGATTAAATTGTCTGTCGGTTTACCTTGTCTATCCTTATTCTCCTTGATAAATGATAACAAGTAAAACTATTTACCGATACTCAGTAAATATGCAAAGTATACCAATCAATCCTAAAATGCATATGTGAAATGTAAAACAATAAAGTAATAAGTCATACACACATAACACATGGATTTTAACATGGAAACCCTGTTAAGGGAAAAACCACTGGGACCGGTACCCAAAATTTTCACTCTTCTGAAGTGAGACCTGTTAAAGGTTACAAACACACTGTTAGGTGTGATATTGTTAGAGGATTTTAATATGAGTCTATCACTTGATATCTGGCATGTATATGCTACCAATATTGATCAACCTCTATGGGCACAATAGGTATCTGACATATCTGGTGCTACCTAACTGCATCAGCCTCATTCTTAGACTGTGTGTTGGTATCGAGAACTCAATGCTATCTTCATGATAAACTTTTTGGAAATCTGTTAGGATATACCTCAATTACAAAAGACTGTTAAGTCCTGCTGTGTTAAGAGACACAATGCTTCAATGGTTAAACTGAAACACAATGACATATTTCTAATGCAACTTGAATTGAAATTTTTTAGATCTATTTAAGTACATTACCTCTTTGATCAATGTATCAATTCAATTCTTTGTGCTCCACACTTTCTACTCTGTGATTTTGTGCTTCACTGTTCGTCGGTGTCTGCAGAATTCTTTAGCTCTCCTTCAACTTGATTGATCAGGACTGTATGAAGTTATCCTTCATCAATTTCTCTTCAGCATCCTCTTTCTATTCACTCCCCTTCCCATGTATGTGATTGATTACAGAAATGAATTACACTTGTCTCTTATATAGACATGATATTCCTTCACTCTTGATTCTTTATTTTTGATTCTTGGCGTGAAAAACAATCCAGCCAATTTGATTTACAACTTTAACTCCTAATTTATCTCGTAGTTATCTTCTTCCCAACTGTACAAATCTTCTTTAAATCAATTACTTAACTCTGGTCGAATAAAACAAATAAAACAACCAGTTAAGTCTATCCTTAAGCTCTGCCAGCTAGATATTTTGTCATTTTTTGAACTCTCTATTTTGTCGGTCAACTCTGTAGTTAGTCGTCGATGACAACTGCCAGTTCTTTCGGTGTGACTCCAGATAGCTTTGGAATCTCCGTCCGTCGGGCAACCTTGGATTTTTCTCGTTGGGTAACTCTATTTTCAGCTCGTTGGGCATCCTGTGATTTTGCTTCATCGCATAAAACTGTCTTCTACTCATCAAGTATCACTATGACTTTTGTTCTTTGCCTTTACCGATGGTGTGCACTCCATTGGTGTTGTCTGTCACTTAGTGAATACTTCACTTTTATGCATTTCTGAAAGCATAATCTCTATTTCATTGATTCTCTGAAGTCTTTTGCATTATGTACATGATCGTATAGATGATATCAAGTTGACATCAATGACAATACAAACCATTAACTAATTTAATGTCTTGCATCATCTTCAACTTAACATAGTCAAACATTCAATGGCTTAATCACAAAATGCTCAAAATCTATCTATTAAACCATTAAGTGGTGCTGACAAATGTCCATGGAAGACCAAGGTAAAGACAGTAATGAATAAAGAAAAGGAGATCAATAGTCATGTTTTAAAGTTATTAAAGATTCAAATCTGGGTCATTGATCGAGCATTCCACGCCACCTATGACCGTTAACATTTAAATATTCAAACATTCAAAAGATCTAATTCTTAGAGTTCATGGCGATGGTGTGGTTTTTCAAGATGCAGATAGAGGAATGGGTCGAGCTGACTTCTGAAAGTCACATTTATGGTGATGGGAAAGATATTCAAGTATGTATCAGATCAAATGAGATATTTCTAAGATGCATTGATGAGCATAATTGACAGTCTTAGGGTTCTAAATTGTATATGCAGATCTATTGTAACCCTAATTCCTAAGAATTGGATTGACTCCTAATCCTACATGCTAGAGGAGCATGTATATAAGTAGTTTTGAGAGATTTTAGAGCTCAGAGAGTTTCCCAACTGGAGTAATATTTTTTGTGGCATCTTCTCTACCCTCAAGTGTTCGCCTTGTTATAATCTTTCATTGAATTCCAGATTTTGTATAAGCTTTCTTTGGCATTTTCTCTGCCCTCAGTCTTTTCCTTATCTTTACTTCTCTTACAGAATGTAATAAAGTGATTTTATTAGAGAAATCTTGGAATTCCTGATCCTTTCTTCCTTTCAGCATCTTTGTGTACTAGTTGTGTGTGATCTAATTTAGATAATCTTGTGGATTTTGTTCATCCCTGTTTATTTTTTCTCACTCCTATGCCCATTTTCTGGAGTGAACGTCTACTTGTAGGTCACAATCTATGTCTAATCCCTTTGGAAAAGTTATTATTTGTGCAATCTTTTCTTCCCTTGAATAGTCACTTTCCATTTTAGACCTCTTTGTGAAATACTTATGCAAGCATATTCAGAAAGATTGTGTTCTATTAGATCTGACAATCTTCATGCTAGTTTACTCACTATGTTATGTTTCATGTTACCTTCGGTGTATCACCTAGTAGGATAATTTTCTTATCATTTATTTTCCTTTCAAGAATTCCTTCTATCCCTTTCCCCTCCAAGTTTACTTTTCCATGTCCAAAGATCAAAATAGGTGATTATCCAAGAGGAACTGTCCTAGAACCTAGAGGCTTCACTTCAGTTAGCAAAGTTCCTACAACCTAGAAGAGATTCCCATGTTTTACTAGATTATCAAGACTATGAGAGCTTGAAAAGGGTGCAAAATCTAGTGACTAATAATTCTTGAATGTCCGGTGGGACCTTTAAGAAGTTCATATTCAAAGCTATGTTATCTCTGATATGTTGATTGCATAGAATCAACCTCAAGAGATTTTCTTCAAAATCATATCTGGCGGCTTCATTGGTGTAAAGAACAGAAGATCCAGTCCTATTCAAGGTTTATGAGAAAAGTTGAGACAAGAAGCTCAAAGCCTTCTGAGTTCTTATGGCTACCCCTAACAAGGAACTACTGAAAATCATCTCAGAGAACATCCCCTACAAGAAGGGTACAATCTACACCACCTACATAAGAAAGAAGACCTTTTCCTTTTCACTCTAGAAGAAGAGGAAGATATCTAGCCACGGAGCTACAAGAAGATTCAGCTCCACTACCTGGCCCAAATACAACTCTTTCAGTTGTTGCTTAGCAAGTCATAGTTCCTACAATGGCCAGACAATTTTCCTTTGTGCCCTTTAATCAAGGGAGTCCGTTGAAATTTTATCAACATCATGATGTACCCTTAGCAGCACTCAAAATTCTACCTAATTTCACAGGTGAAGAACAAACAACATTTTGCAAGAACATAAGAGATGTGGCTACTATTTGCAGTGTGTGTCATATTACAGAAGAAGACGTGGCTACCAAGTTACTTGTAGCCTCTTTCAAAGGTAAGGCCTTATAATGGTTTAGAACTCTTGCTGTTGGTTCAATTGATTCATGGGATAGACTAGGAGAATCATTAAGTAAATATTTTGAGGATAAATCAAACTACTTATCTATGGTTGAGCAACTAACAACCATAAAGAGATCTCCTCAAGAACAAATGAAAGACTTCAATAATAGATTCTTCAAGACATGGAATAGAATCCCTATCTCATTGAGACCTTTAGCTGACCATGCCTTCCTATACTTCTTGAAAATTCTCAATAGAAATATCTCTATCATGATTCAATCCATGGGAGGAACCTCATTACCTCAGGATTTTGACATAGCAGTCAAGGCTTATAATTGTTTAATCCAAGCAGACATGATATCCCCAAGGCCACCCATACCTATTTTCCCCAGCATTCAACCCAATATGCCTTTGATTATCCCTCCATACACTCTTATACCCACTTTAGTAACACCTCAGGCCAACACTAGCTATGAGGAATCCAAAGTTAGCCCTTCCCAAGAGCTACTCGAATTAAGAAGTAGTAAACAAGAAATGAAAAAATTGTTATAGACAATGAGTAATGAGTTGAATAGCATAAAGAAGCATAACCAAGGGAATAGGCCACCCTTTTATCCACAAATCAAAATTCCCAACCAGCAATATTGAAATCAGAGACAACCATTTCAGTATAATAAGCCACCATATCAAGGGAGCTACCAAGGTCAAAGGCAGAACTTCAATCAAAGTTCATTCCAACCTTATAACCCCACACCCCTTAGCTTTGTGAATCCAACAAGAGATATGGTTCCAAGTTAGAATAATATTGCATTAGACAATGAGTGGTTTTTTCCTTGTAACCAACCCCACAATTAGGCTACATGCTCAAATGGGTGGATGAATCAGGCATTAATGGTTCATAACGCTTCACATACCAAATAAGAAGTATCTTCTAGTGGAGCAATTCCTCAGCAAGATTCACAACCTGACAAAACTTCTCTTATTAATTGGGAGTAGCAAGATTTCAATGGATTAAATGGTGAATCCCCAATTGCTGCCAACACTCGGTCAAAAAGAAGAGCCCAAGACATGGACCGAGTAGAGGATGGAGCTAAAGATTCTACCTCCGTAGATATGTCACCATCTTCTCCCCCTGTCATATTAAAGAAGGATCTTACCATTCCAATCAAATTGAGTCCATCTCCCAAGGAGGTTGAACCCGCAATGTGAATGCACACCAAAGAATACACACAATAGTGCCCTTTAACATTCTAGACAATATGAAAAAGATGAATATCACTATGTCTATGTGGGACTGCTTGGCCATTCCAAGACAACCTGAAATCTTAAGGAAGGCTATGGATGAAGGAGAAATGCCTCAAAATCTTACAAGTGAAGTTGCTAAGCTAGTGTTGGTCAACATTGATCAAAAGAAGGGGACTTCAAGAAATGACCCCAAGCCAGATGTCATACAAGGTAGGAATTTGAAACCACCCCCCTTTTATGTATTATTAATTATTGGAAAATATTTAGTACATAATTGTATGGTAGATAGTGGGGCTACTAGCTCTGTCATGCCCAAGAAAGTAGCTGACCAATTAGGACTTAAATATGAACCTTTCCAAAAGAATGCGACCTAGCTTGATGGTTCCTCAGTAGATACAGTAGGTGTAGATAAGGATACAAGCTTGATCCTACATGCAAGTCCCAATTTCTCTATCCTACTGGACATATACATCATAGACCTCCCTGCTCTATTTTCCATATGTTTATCAAGGGAGTTCATAGCCAAGATAGGAGGTTATCTTTCTTCTTACTGGTCTCACATGATTTTCCATACTAGATATGGAACCAAGGTTACCATCAAGTTTGAATCATTGGCATCACACCATATAGAACCTTATGTGTCCAATGTACTCAATGCAAGTTGTCTTGCACTTGACAATAATAAATTCCCCATCATTAGAGAAACAAACACTAAGATAGAAAATATACCAGATATCTATCTAGATGAATTAGAATCAGAAAGAACCTCAGAGTCCCATGCCAATATTTTTTGGGATGCTAGTTTGGGAAAATACTTAATACAAGAAGATAATCTCACGAAACCAAGCCTTAAGAAAGATATCAATAAAGCATCAGAGGATGATAGAAATCAATTTTGGGAGCTATTATTTGATGGTGCTAGAAGTAGACATGGCTCTGGTGGTGGTGCTATGTTGGTCTCCCCAATAGGAGAAAATCATTATGCAGCTTTTAGGCTCAGCTTCTCTTGCACTAGCAACACTGTTGAATATGAGAGTCTAGTGAATGGATTAGAGTGGGCTAGAAAGAGAGGGATCAAAGCCCTAAAATTTTATGGTGACAGTGAACTAGTAGTCAGCCAAGTAAGAGGGATAAGTGCAACCAAAAATGACACAATTAAATCATACAAGCATCAAGTTTGGGATGTAATTGAGGATTTTCATGATTTCAACATTATTGCAATCCCTAGAAAATTGAACCAGAATGCAGACAGATTAGCTGTTGTTGGATCCTAGTATGAAATTCCTAATAGTATTTCAAAAGAAAAGGATAAACAACATATCAAATTAATTTTAAGTCCTTCTATCCTTGACAACAATATTAATTGGAAAGTTTTCTATAATGATGAGCAAATTCTGCAATTCCTATTTGAAGAGGATGTCTTTTTAGAGCACAATCAAGACAGATTGATGTAGAACTATTGTGACCAAGTGGTACAAATTAGATCAAATAAGATGCCTAAAGGTCTTGTCACTCTGGAATTTGTCTTCAACAAAGATGACCAAGCACAAAAGAGTAAAGTTGGCCTGGTAGTTCAACAAGAACATTGCACTGAGCTAGAGCTTGAACCAGGTAAAAGCTTAAAGCTCGGAAAAGTAAATATTCATTCAAAAAGGCAGGCTTATACCCAATTATTTCAATAATCTAGTGATATATTTTCCTAGAAATATGAAGACCTTAAAGGTTTCAACCTGTTTAATGTTGAATGTGGACCTCTAAATTCGGCACAAACACAACATAGTCTTTACACAATCGTTCAATTCACAAAGACAAACATGAATTGTTTGTTCTGCAAATTCGATTAAGGCGACTTGTTGCCTCCTAATTAGTTGTGGATGTTGAGTTTATCCTCAGAACAAGAGCCAACAACCTGACCATTGCTAACATGGAGGATTTCTAGAATGCAAGAAAAGGAAGAATTGCCATTAAATCTACAAAATTGTAACTAGTCTATGAGAAAAAAGCTCTTAATCTATGAATTGAGAAGCAATTTAAGCTATGAAAGAAAATTAGACTAATCTAGGAATGAATTGCAACCACTCTATGGAAGTAAAATGCAATTAATCTAAGAATGAAAGTACTTGTAATCTAGAAAAGAATTGCCTTGTAATCTAGAAAAGAATTGCCTTTAAGCTAGAATTGAATTTGCAATGAATCTAGGAAGCTTGAAAGCACCAAATTGAATTGTTAGACATATAGATAAATCATAATTGAAAGCAATACATCTTCAATTCCAATTGAAACTATCTTAATTACGCAAATTTGAACTTAAAACATGAAAGAAAATAGATGCAAAAATTGACTATAGATTTGATGCTCTCAAAAATCATCCTCTCAAATGAAGAAAATGAGGTCCAATTTATAGAAAATCATGGAAAGAGAGTGAAGAGTTTCTTGAAAAGAAACAGTTGTCTCTTCATTCCCATTTTAGAAAAAAATGCAAAGATTATTTAAATAAAAGGGTGGATTATTGCCACATGAGTGACTTTTCAAATGGAATTATGGAATTCCTTTTTGAGGATAATTCATCCAATAATTAAATAACCTTTCAATTCCTTTTATGTATATTAGCTAAAGGGGGTGGAATTGATTTAATTAAAATCACTAAGGACTTTAGGATTAAATCAATTAATCATAGGGATTTTTAGCTAATAAACCCTGAGAATTTAGGAATTAAATGTAATGTCAGATTATGCAAATTTGGGTTTTCTGCATTTGAAACTCAGTCAATTAAAGTCAATCAGGAGAAGAATTTGCCTAGTACAATAGGACTTTGAAGATGAGAAAATGCACCAAAACTAATTAGATTATAAGGTGCCAATTTTGGGGTGTTACATTTTGCCCCTCTTTGAATTGATGTGCGAGCAACGCATTGATTCAAAGAATAGTCTGAAGTGAAGACAAAGATTTCAGAGGTCTAGGTTAAGTTGCCAAGACACCGAACAAATTAAGAAGCAGAATCATCTGAGAGAAGATCAGAAATGGGGTTAGATTGCCCCAATGTCCACTGATAACTGATGAAGATCTAGGTCTATCTCTAGAATCAAGGTTAGATTGCCCCAATACGAAGTTTAGCCCTCTGATATCTAGGTTAGATTGCCTAGATAACGGTCTAAAGATTTTTTTGAGAGTCATCTTCAGAATGAAGTGTAACTTTCAATAATTAGGATTAGATTGCCCCAATGCCTAATGAGATTTCAAGAATCTTCTCCAAAATGAAGCTTGATCCTTGAGGATCTGAGTTAGATTGCTCAGATACCTAGAAAGATAGATGACAAGATGCGAGACATCAAGATGCCCCTAGAGATTCAAGATCATGAGATATCCAATTTTTACCATAAGGTACGAAAAACTGAATATACCCCTAGTGATGAAATGCCCCTAGTGATGGGGATTTGGTTCAAATCAGAATGATTCGAAAATGATGCGAAAAGATCTAATGATGCAATCATCTTGCCCCCTCAGGAGCGAAATCAAAAGATGACATATCATAATGATGAGAGCAAGAAATTGCAGAGAAACAAGATTAAGAGAGAGAAGAATAATTTAGAGTGATCAAGAGGTCCTGTTGCTTAGGTTTGACCAGAGTTGACCAGAATTGATGATAGTTGACTTTGATGAAAAGATTGCAAAAGCTGAGAAAATGATAACAAGAGATAATCTTGACAAGAAGCCATCATCAAAAAATTGACTGCACAAGCGTCTGATCACGTTGGTCCCAGAATTTTAAAATGTGATTTTAAGCTGCTTAGGAGTGTTAGATTCCAATTTCGATCACGAAAATGGATTCAGAACAGTCCATTTAGCCAAGGGTGCCATTTTCATGAAAATTTGAGCACTTTGAAAAATCAGGTCAAAGGCTATATAAGGCCCGGAGGGGTCATTTTCAAATCATTATTCACCTTTGACTTTAGCGATGACGAGAGCTCCAGCTTACATTGATAGCATTCCCATGCACACACATCAATTTGAGTGCTCCCAACGACACAACCAACCGGTGGAGTATGACGCACCTGTAAGTAATCGCAACTTGATCTCGTATTTCTAAAAAAATTTTATCAATTTTTAGCGTTAGCATGTTTTTTAGGTCATTTAAACTTTGTTTTGCGCAATCTCCCATGAGGAAACAGTTTCCTCATGCCGGCATTGATAGCCTTTCGCGTGAGAAATTTGTTTCCTTGCGCGGGTTAGGGGTTCCGCGGGCGGGCCCCTCCCTAGTGCTTGCGTGAAGAGCGCGCGTGCGCCGCGCGAGATTTCAAGAATATTGGCTAAAGACACATCCCGCCTCACGCGAGCCAGAAAGCTCGCGTGGGATAAGAGTTTCCTCACACGAGAAAATAGTTTTCTCACATGGGAAACTGGCCAAAATTCAAACATTGTCATTTTATTGCGTTGCAGAGTCAACCAGTCATAATGTCTTAAACTATAAGTTCATAGTTGCATTTGTTGTCTTTTTCTTTTGAAAATCATCATTGTTGAGGTACTGATCCAATTCTATCACTTGCTTTGTAGGTTGACTTCCCCAACATCGGTTTCAAATCTCACCATCCTATGATGAGCGAGTTACTTCAGAGGCTGTCAGATGCTGATGGTGCCCATATTGACGGGCTCAGATTGACCTATCTACATGACGTACCCAATATTTAGGTAAATCACAAATTATTGGGTGCCCTTATTGAGCATTTCTATTCGGAGATGAACACCTTCCATTTACCACAGGGAGAGATGACTGTCACTCCGGAGGACATCTACCAGATTCTGAGGATCCCTTTCCACGGAGCTCATGTAGAGTATTTCACACAGTTGAGAGATGGTACACAGGCTTTGAGAGCCATATTTTAGGATGATTTGGTGATGGGCCAAGCCATTTCCTGGGAGGAGTTGATACGGACTTATGGCAGAGATTATCCCTTGGTAGTCCTTCTTGCATTATTTTTGAGTTGTCATCTTGTTCCTGATCATGGCCAGCATGGTTTAGAGTGTGGCTAGGACTTTATGCTCCAAAAGATGCTGGCAGTTCCTATAGTCACTTTCGGATGGGGCGAGTGCATGCTCACCCAGATATATCATGAGATGCACGAGATCGCGTATTGGGGTGCTCATACTATGGTGGTAGGATTCATCATTTTGCAGATCTGGGCCTAGGAGCACCTTCCCGTATGTAGGCCGATATTCCATGATACACGACAACCATTAGAGCCATACATTTATAGATACGCCGGTCTAATGACCCAGCCCGTGCTGGGTAAGACTGAGCAGTGTAGAGCACAGATTGATGACATGGAGCTGCAATCATATGGTGGCCATGGGTGGCGACTGAGGTATGAGATGATGCTCATCATGAGTTATCTTACATGTTCTATTTGTATCCTCTTATAGGACGTACCATTACTATCATTGAGCGCTTCTTGCTTACGCGCATATTGCACCAGTTTGGGAGGGGCCACAGGACATGTCTCTCGAGTATTGCACGTATGCCTGATTCATCAATGAGACAAAGAAGGGGTGGCAGAGATTTCTTGATAGGGGGCGCAGCATGATAGATGCCCAAGTACCACCAGCTAGGTGGGATTATATGTCTACGGTGACGGATGCAGGTATGACACCTAAATATAGAGACTATATGCTAGCTCACCCATTTCCTAGGTTCACAGCTCCAGTGGGCCAGATTCCTCAGGTGGTATAGCCACCATTACAATAGTAGGCACAACAGGTCCCTCCAGTGGGACAGCAGCCACAAGATCAGCAACCACTACCACAGCAGCAGGAGAGAGTGGTATGCCATGTACAGTACAAACAGATATTCCCGTGAGACCCATGGGATCAGATGCAGGTGTTGGGCCTAGTGGCAGCCAAGATAGAGCTGCAAAGTAGGGTGATGATACTGTCATGGCCGATGCAGTTCCGACTGATCCTCCGGTAGGTGGGAAGGTTACTTAATTATAGGAGGCTCTTCGTAGAGAGAGAGAGTGCGGCAAACAGAGGGAGCAGGATGACCTCTACACACAGGTGGTTATTAGTCGAGATACCCAGATATCAGAGAGAGACTGGGAGATTCAGGGACTGCAAGATTCACTGGCCCGGTCATAGTTGGAGACTAGATACGAGGATACCCAGGCTGCTTATTATTATGCTGCATATACTATTACAGTTCCTGAGGCAACGGATCAAATTCTACCTTTTTCAGAGTATGCTAGCACTCGGGCTGCTCCACAGGGACCACATCCAGCAGGACCA
>MU225250.1:906397-918572 GCA_018584345.1 Thuja plicata | reverse complement strand
GATGTATGAAAATGCTATGATAGATGTTAGATGGATACATGCTATGTATGATTTGATTTATGCTTATAATGGATGCACATGTTTATGGATATATAAATGCAGATGAATGTATGAAAATGCACTTTTTTGGAAATGAATGTAATGCAATGCAATGGTACTAATCATCTCATGCAAGATCTCGCAATATACAACAGGTACTAACCAAAAGAATGCGAACAAAGATCGAGAATGAGGACCAGACACTCATGCAGTTGAGAAGAAACCATGATGAAAGATGAGGATCTTTGAAGACATAGAAGACGATGAAGAGAGCACCAACCAAATGCAAGCCTAAAATGCAAATGCGAACCTACAATGCAAATGCAAGCCTAGGACTTTGGTTGTTGGACTCATCATATTTATCATCATCTGGTGCTTTGGAGCATCAGAGTCAATACAATCCTTACTGGTGCCACTGAAACCACAAGAATATGAACATGAATTTTATTGGATAAAATGTAGGAAATGCATGTAAGCACCAAAGGCACAAAAGCCAAGGTGACCTGAACATTGTTTCCAGCTTAATATAGTATTAATTTCACAAGTAAACAATCAAAGCAATAATAGTCAAGGAGCTAATTTCAACCTCCCCTTGGCATACAAATAAACAAGATTGAGGGATGTGAGCCTTTTCCACCTTAATGCAGAAGCTCTTATCAAATACACCCTATTTATTTGACATTGTCGGATCATTGAAACCACACCAACAAGCAGTAGACAAAGAAAATATCAATGAAATCCATGAGAGCAAACAACATTCAAAAGAAAGCATCAATCATATCTCAGTGAGTTTCAAGGTTGACGAGTGTGTCTATGTTTAGGGTGTTGAAAAACACCATTTTTCTTGTGAGTGCATTGTGTTTGATTACTATCGAGAGATGTTTACGTCACAAGATATCTGAAGCATGTTGAAAAACACAGATGTGTCCAAAGAGAGTGTTAAAAAACACTATTTGATTAAGGTGTTGAGAAACACCAGTTCATGCCAGTAGAGAGTTGTCCTTTGACAAGATTACTAACTCAAGTGTAAACTAAATAGTGATTGAGATGGGGAGCCATGCCCCCAAGTAACGAATGGATCAAAGTCAAACAAACAGATAGAAAAATGATGCAAGAAATCTTAGCAATGCAGTGACAATAGGCACTCAGTGAGAACCACTGGTGACTGTCGCAAGAGAGATTCTCAAGCATAAAGATCGATAATGAGATCTAAGCATCAGTAGGTAGATGCAATGAGAACCACTTGTGACTAATGCAAAGAGAGTCTCTAGAAGAGACAAATTGCCACGAGGCATCAGCAGCCAGACGCAGTGAGATCCACTGGTGACCGATGCAAGAGCAGAAAAGACTCCAAAAGATAAGACCATGCCCCCTAGACCAGGAACATGCCCCCGAGTGTGACTAGTTTCAATCCATGTGAGGTTGAACAAAATCTCAAAGATGACTGCGAGCAGAAGCATGAGCACACTAAAGCAGGAAAGCGAAAAATGATAAAGCAGGAAAGCAGAAAAGCAATTGCAAGAAAGCCAAGAGACGCTGTTATAGATAAAGCATTGCAGAACAAGAGGCGTCTGTTTATCAGGTTTTCACCATCTTGGCAGAAATTCTATTTTTTCTACCATGACGCCTGTTTACCAGGTTTTCATCAATGGCACTTTTTCTCTTTTTCTCTTTTTTTTGTATTTTTATTTTTTCAATTTTTTTTGTTCTTTTCTCTTTTTTTTTAAATTTTTTGTATTTTTGTATTTTTTATTTGTTTTGGTATTATCAAGGCGCTTGTTTACCAGGTTTGCACTAGGATAATAGATACATCAAAGCGCCTATTTGCCAGTTTTTCACTAAGATGATCATTTTTTCAGGACATTTTACAATTTTTAGGATTTTCTCATAAATAAAGTATGTACATGAGCATACAAAAGATATCTCAACTGTAGAATTTCTTCAAGTGAAGAGCATTGATGGGCTCTTTTAGTTGTTCACCTTCTGTACTGGAGAGCTGATATGTGCCAGACCCAAATACTACATTAATAACATAAGGGCCAAGCCAGTTTGGCTCAAACTTCCCTTTCTGAATCCGTTGTTGCTGATTTTTAGGGTTCTCCCTCAGGACGAGATCACCCATTTGGAAGTCTCTAGGTCTAACCTTTTTTTATAGCTCTTAGATATCCTCTTTTGATATTCTCTGAGATGATCAAATGCCACCTTCTGACATTCATCCAGTAATTCCAGCTCTTGAAGCTGAGATATTCTAATGTCATCATCTGTAATGAGGCCTTTCAAAGAGACTCACAAGGTAGGAATCTCAACCTCAATAGGCAGTACAACATCTGCACCATAGACTAAAGCAAAGGGTGTGGCCCCCATTGGAGTTCTTATACTGGTGCAATAGGCCCATAAATCCAGATTAATCTGGAGGTGCCAATCCCATCCAGTCTTGTGTACCATACGGTGCAGGATCTTGAGAATTGTTTTATTGGAAGCTTCAGCCTGTCCATTCCCTTGAGGATAGTAAATAGATGACCAGTGTTGAATAATCTTGAACTTAGTGCACAAATTTGTCAAATCTTTATTCTTGAATTGTCCTCCATTATCAGTGATAATAGAGGAAGGTACACCATATCTACAAATAAAGTAGTTTAGGATAAACATAGCTACAGATTTGCTGTTAGCTACACTGAGAGGTACTGCCTCAACCCATTTAGTAAAATAATCTATAGTAGTGATGATGTACTTGTGTCCTCTTGAAGAAGAGGGATATATCTGACCTACTAAGTCGAAAGCCCACTGTTGAAATGGCCAAAACGTGATAAAGGGAATGAGCTCCTTGGTTGGAGCATGAATCAAGTTACCGTGGAGTTGACATTGCTTGCAATATTTGGCAAACTGCGTAGCTTCCTTCTCCATATCGGGCCAATAATAAGCAGCTCTAATAATCTTATGAGCTAGTTTTAGACCATTTGAGTGAGAACCACAAATGCCTTCATGTACTTCTTCTAACACGCGTTTGGACTCGTCAGGTTCTAGACACCTAAGGAGTGTACCGTCTAGACCTCGTGTATACAAGTCATTTTCTATGATGACGTAACGTGAAGCACTGTGGATCAGGTGGCATTTTTCATTTCAAGTATATGTGTCAGGAATAGTTTTGTTATGGAGATAAGAGTAGATGTGGTGGTAGTGAGATGAATCATGTCCAATTACTGAATAGACCATCTGGGAGTCAGGAGAGTCATAGGCAGGGTAGCATAATGTCTCCACTAGGAACTCATGTCTAAAATCATTCTCCTGCATTTATAACATAGAGGCTAGAGTAGCCATAGCATCAACCACTTTATTATCCACCCTGGGAATCTGCTGAAAAGTGACATGTGCAAAGTACATCTTAAGACTGTCCACCATCTTCTTGTAGGGTACCAAATTTTCATCTTTGGTCTGATAAATATTGTTCACTTAATTAATAACTAGCTGTGAGTCTCCAAATACTTTTAGTTCATCCACTTGCCATTCAATAGTGATCTTTAGCCCATTGATCAAAGCTTCATATTCAGCAGTGTTATTGGTACAAGGAAACATCATTTTGTATGCCTTTGGTAAGGAGTATCGCTGAGGTGTAATAAACAAAATTCCAGCTCCTGACCCCTGTTGGGTGAATGACCTGTCAAAGAACATTGTCCACATTTGATGCGTAAGAAGCATAATGGACTTGTCTAGGAATTCCATCTTTAATGGTTGATGATCTGTAAGAGGTGCTTCAGCCAATTGATCCGCAATCTCCTGTCCTTTAATAGCTTTTCTCTCAACATATACAATATCAAACTAACTAAGGAGCATGACCCATTTAGCTAGCTGACCTGTTAGGGTAGCTTTACTAAGTAAGTATTTCAATGGATCAATCTTTGAAATTAGCCCCGTAGTGTGAGCCAACATGTAGTCTCGTAGCTTGTGGGAAGCAAACACCACTACTAAGGAAGCCTTCTAAATCACTGAATAATTCATTTCATAAGAGACCAATGTTCTGCTGATATAGGAAATGGCTCTTTCTTTATGATTTGGATCCTCTTATGCTAAGAGAGAACCTAAGTATGTTTCCATTGCTGAGATATATAAGATCAATGGCTTCCCCTGAATAGGAGGCATCAGTATGGGTGGATTGGCTAGATATTGTTTAATCTGTTGAAATCCCTATTCACATTCTTTGTTCCAGTCATAACTCACACCTTTATGCAGAGTTTTGGTGAAAGATTGTGATTTATCATCTAATTGTGAGATGAATTGCCTGATAGGTTGGAGCCGACCTTGGATTCCTCTGATTTGTTTGATATTATGGGGTGGTGGAATTTCCATTATAGCTTGTACATTTTCTGAATCCACCTCAATTCCTTTCACAGAAATGATATAGCCCAGTAACTTTCCTGAAGTAACCCCAAATGCACATTTCTTAGGGTTAAGGTGCAGCCTAAATTTCTCCATACGATCTAGTATAGGACCTAGATCAGTGAGATGTATCTTTCTATCCATACTCTTGGCAAGTGTGTCATCCACGTAGTCCTCCATTTTCCTATGCATCATGTCATGGAATATTGTAGTAACAACCCTTTGATAAGTAGCCCCAGTGTTGTTTAGACCAAAGGGCATAACATTCCAGCAGAATGTACCCCATGCACAAGTAAAAGCGGTTTTCTCTTGGTCCTCTGGCGCAATTTTGATTTGATTATAGCCAGAGAAGCTGTCCATTAGTGAATACATCTCATACCCCGCTATCATATCCATGATCATGTCAATGTTTGGAAGTGGAAAATCATCTTTAGGACATGCCAAATTTAAATCTCTAAAGTCCGTGTAGACCCTAATAGATTTTTCATGTTTAGTTACTGGGACTATATTAGAGATCCACTCTACATAATAAATCGCTCGATCAGAAGTTTTTCCAGTTCTACTTTGATCAATAAAGCCACATGCGGATGCATCTTTCTAAGTTTTTGTTTAATAGGTTTCACACCTGCAGCTATTGATAAGTGATGCATAATGAGGTTAGGATCCACAACTAGCATGTCAGAATACATCCATGCAAAATTTATCTTTTTCTCCTAGAAGAATTTAGTAAATTCATTAAGTTCCTCTTTAGATAATGACTTGGCTACATGAATGATGTTTGGATGCTCTTCTGTTCCCAGATTTATCAGCTGAGTAGGTTCAATTAACACTGACAAGAATTCCTGGAAGTGACTCAGAAGTGCATCAAGTACCTCATCCTTAGGCACCTCAGAGAGGTTTTCACCTTCGGATACGTCTTTTATTTTTACTTTTTTTGGCTCTGATACTACCACAACGTGGTTTTTACCATCAGAGAACTTATTTTTTCTTCTTTTAATTTTCTGACTAAGGTACTTGATGTCAGCCTCGGTCATGTTGACACTTTCTTCACTAGTGGAAGACATTACGGGTTCAATAGCGTGAAGGTAGCAGGCTAAAGTGTAGTCATTCTAGAATGTAAGGACTTCACTGGATGAAGAAGGGGAATTCCAGTCGATTAATTCAGGATGTTGGAGGGAAAGAGATGTGACAGGTTCAAGTACATTCACAATATAGTCATTGAAAGCATTAACTAGCAAGATGAGAGCTGAACCAATCTCGTCCAAAGGTGTGTTCGAATCCTTTTGATCCATAATGACCGAAGTAGAAGACATATTAGCACCTATATATTTGACCTCATTAGGTTTTTCACTAGACCCCTCACTTACGTCTAGAAGTCTTTCATAAGATCCTGCTGACAAACTATCAAACTCATATTCGTGAGAGTCTGTATCTGAACTCTGACTGGGGTGCTTGCACCATGAAGGTTTTTGAGTTCTTGCAATACTATCTTGTTCTTGTGTCAACCGCTCTTGAAATTCTTGTGGCATGTACCGCTCACCTTTGAAGTTAGGATCTTGTAAGTCTTTCCATTGTTCAAAAGTCAGTGTCTCAAGCGGAGTGGTTTGATCAAAATCACTATTAGTTTTAGCTATACTGGTACGTGGTACAAACTTATCTGGCTCAACAAAGAATGCTACCAGGTCTGGAGGGATGGGATAAGGAAAAAAATCCTCATCTGAACTATCTTGTATAGTGTCGACTGCAGTTGTTCCTTTTGGTTCTTGTGTAGGTTCTACTTTTGGCACAAATTTATTGATCCCTAGATGAAACGGAACCTTTTTGAAACCCAAACTAGTAGTGTCTTTTGTCTTTTGACCTATAGCTTGAATAGGTTCCACTAACCCATTACCATTTACCCCTATCGGGCCACTTCCTTTGTACCCAAAATGTTTCATAATCTTAAGACCCTCACTATTAGGATTTAATTCACAAGCCGGGGCAGTTTGTTCAGCTGTATTCTTTCCTTTACAAAGCCAAGCTTTGATATCCCTTTCCTCAACTTCAACTTCCAATGGTGTATCTGACCGCACAAAGGCACCATCATAAACTTTCTGAGGAATAGCAGAAGACCTGTTATGTTCATAAGGTCTCCCATAAGAGCACGGAGATAGGGGTAGAGTTGCTAATGATAGCACGGGTTCCATGTGATATACCCCCATGCCTATGTCTATAATTTTTAGTTTATGTTCCATGTCTTTGAGCTTAGCATCACAGAGTTCTGTGTATTCTCTATTAGTTGGAACAAGAATGTCATATGTTTGAGTGAGAGAATTACAAGAAGAACCCATGCTAGCGGGATCTATCACCTCTATGCCTTGAAAAGAAAACTTGATACATTGATGGTATGTAGAAGGAACCGCTTGCATCTCATGAATCCACAGTCTCCCTAGCAAGATATTAAACGCAAGAGAAAGGTCTAGAACTTTACATATGAAATCTCTTTCAACTAGGCCAACCCAAATGGGTAGCACAACTAGACCTTTAGATTTTCTCTCTTCTTCATCATAAGCCTTTATGGTAATTCTTTTGTGAGAATCTATACGATCCTCACCATAACCAAGTTGAGCAATAAAATGAGCGGAGCAAATATTAAGACCAGCACCATTATCAATGAGCACGTGACGGACTAGCTGATTGCCAATCATGACTTCTATGTGCAGGGGAGCATTATGCAGGTGACTAATTGAGTGATCATCTTCTTCAGAGAAGGATAAATAATGCGGTGAGGTCAGATGACCCACCATGGATTGAAACTGATCCAAATTGATATCTTTGGGGACATTAGCTTCGGTGAGAGATTTTTCCAGAATCTGCCTATGAGCAGGCGAGATTTTTAATAGCTCAAAAATAGTTATCTGAGCATTGGTCCTTTGAAGCTGGTCAAGAATGTTATAACCAGTGGTAGGGGGCATAGGGACCACCTTCATGGTCTTGATGGTAGAACCAACAACAGTCTTATCCACAGTTTGTCTTGGCACAGACGTAGCAGCAAGAGGATTAGGATCCTTGATAGAGAATTTAGCGTTAGACTAAGTAACAACATTCGCACAATCTTGAGATGTTTCATATTCTGATAATTGAGACCTAGGGCCTCTCAAGACAAATGGAGTTCTGGGTTTAGAAACATTCCCACTTCCTTTTCCACTAAACATATTGCAATATTCCACTCCCATTGGTTCAATCATGTTGATCACATTATCGTAAGTGGTATGTGCATAATTAACTTTGGCACTATTATTCTGAGTGTTGGAGGATTCACCTTTCTCATGACGAGGAAAGGGATATTTGAATGCTTGATGATCCACACTCTTGTTATGATTCTCCACAATGATAACTTGGTTATTGATCAAATCTTGAACTTTATGACATAATTGGAGACAAGTAGTAGTCTTGTGACCTTTGTTTTGATGGTAATCACAGTAAGCATTCTCATTCCACCAATGATGTCTTCGTTGTGGATCATATAATCATTTCTCCAAAGGAGCCAGAATTTGATTTTGCACTAAATTTTTAAAAACCACATCAAGCGGTTCTCGTAGAGAGGTAAATTCACGGTTGGGTCGTACTGCCCAAGGTTTGTTGCCAGAAAATTTAGAAGGTTGTTGAGTATTGGTTGTAGCCTTTTTGACAGCTTTAGCATCTTGTATCCCTGAGGTGAGATTGAAGACTAGTTTGACAAAGTTGAATTCACGTTGTCGACCACCCCATCATTCACAACATCTCTATTTTTGTTAGAAAATTTACCTTTGTCTTTGTTGGAACTTAAGGGATTTTTCTTGTTATCTTTATACAGGGTCAATTCTCCTTTCTTAACCATGAAGGCTTCTATTCTCACAACTTTTTTTATCATACTATCAAAGTTAAGGGGACCTTGAAGTTGGACTTGATACCTGAAGTTAGGGGTGAGATTATCCAAGAATATATCAAGTTTCTCAGACTTGGGTATTTTGCGGGGGTACTTTGTGTAAAGCTATCTCCATCTTTGGAGAAACGTCAAGAATGGTTCCCCTTGTCTTTGCTTAAGGTTGCAAAGATCCCTTATGTTGACAAGGTGTTGAATATTCTAAGAATAATGTTGTATAAAAAGATTGGCAATCTCGTCAAAAGTTTTGATACCCGTGGGTAGTCGCGAGAACCATTCCATAGCGGGTCCACCCAAACTTCATGGAAAAAGACGCATCAAATACATTTGATCATGTATAAAATCCATTGATAAGGCACCAAATTCTCTTAAGTGATCCTGAGGATTAGTGGTACCTAGATACTTTTCATATTTTGGGAGTTCTACACCTTTTGGAAAAGGTGGCATAACAATGATCCTATCAAACGGAAAAGGACATATACTTTCCATTGTGAACTGTTGCATAGGTTTGTCCTTGTCCTTCATTAGTTGACTGATTTTACCTTGCATGTCTTGAATTATCTTATGCAACTTGGAGGTTTCAGTTTCCTCTTCCTTGGAAACAAGCGTTTCCACTTGAAAGTTTGCGGGTAACTTGACCCCTTGTTTTACCAAATCTAGGAAGTATTTTTCTTTGTCTTCTGCAAGGAGTATCTCCATCATTTTAATAAGAGCTTTATTAGAATTTGCTGTGTCTATATCATTTTGAGTTATTGGGTCATCTTCATTACCAAGAATTTCATAGATTCTCTAAGTTTGTTCTTGACCTTGGTGTTGCTCTTCTCCTTGATTACCTTGTTTGTGACCTTGTTCATGACCTTGTGTGTAATCAAAAGGAGACGACATGTTGTTAACATGAGATTGTTCTGTATGCACTCCTTCAATGTGAGAGCAAGGAGACATAGCTGATGTGCTCTTTGGCGAGTCAAAAGGATTGACATGTGAAAAAGGATCACTAAGACAGTGAGAGTCGTTAATAGGACCAACCCAAATGGATGAATTCCTATAGCCTTGATGACTTGAGAGAAATGGGTTATGCTGATCTTGAAACAACGGATTAGAACAAAACTGACACACTGGTTTTGAATTTGGACTTGGTTCTACACTAAATGGGGAAGAGGAACGTGATGATCCCTCTTGATTATCCACTTGAATAACGAGTTTAGAATGACCATTTCCTTGATTGTGAGGTTTACCTCTACCTACTCCAGAACCACATATGGGAAAAATATTACCGATCCTAGTCATAACAAGCATAGACAAAGCTGATATGAGAGGAAACTTAAGATCTGACTCAGAACTATGTCTCTAAAGGTATCAAAAAAGAGATAATAGGCTATAACAACCAAGGTGTGAGATGCACCCAACACGTGTCGTCAGAGGTATGGCTAGAAAAGATGAGATATGACTATCGTGTCACAAGGTACAAAACACAAGAAGATAGGATGGAGATAAAGAGACAAGACAAGTTTGAGTATGAATCAGTCAGTTTATAACTCGACACAACTAGTTTCAGACTGCAAACAACGAAGGAACAAGCAATCAAAACCCATGCAAAAGGTAGATTAGGCAGATAGACAAACTCAGTTTTCAAGATACAACCAGATTTTGAGATAGTGAACACTGTTCTCTAACAAGATTTCTAGGTTTAAGATAGTTCAAGATGATACAAATCAGCAAACTCTGTTTCAAGGTGACAAGCACTCGTTTAAGAACACAAGGTTTCAATCAAGTAGTGATGCAAACAGTAGTCGTAAACAATTCCACCAAGGAAAAAGCAACTTGGTAGAAACAAGGGAGTCTTTATTTTGATTATAGCACTAACAGTTTAAGACTCAAAAATAGACACTTAGTTATCCCTACAAATAAAATTGGTTGAGAAGACAAAATTTGTGCCCCGCTGTCTTATGTGTATAGGTGCACCTCACACAGCAGTGTCACCCTTGAAAGAGTGCCCGTGTTTTCAGTGTTTCCAAGGACTAAGTATATATGTTTGAAGGTTACCCTTAAACAAGGGCTAGCATCATATACCACTTCAAACATCTAGGTGCATACCTATGTCAAGAATCTAGGGGAGAGATTCTTCCCTCTCCCTGCGCACAGATTATGCCTCCTTTCAGAGGTGAACCGGGTAGGCATCTAACTAAGAGAGTGTTTAATAGGATTCCATTCACAATAAACTCTAGTGCCTCTGATACAGAGCTGGGGCCTCACAGCCACACCAACACTTGTAAGTCACACACCCTCGTAAGCAAGGCTGGGAGCGGCGCCGCTCAGTATGACAAACAAGGCTTTCTCATGATGATAGTCAAAATCAATGAGAAATAAGTTACTATGGCTTTGGAGTCTTTAGACTCAAAAAATAAGACTTTATTAGAGTGAGGTGGAATCACTGGCTAAAGGTGTGTACTCACTTGGGTCATTCCCGGAGGTTCAACTTCCAGCAGGCCCTCTAAAGGTGACTCAACTTGGTTTGGATTCAAGGGTTTGATTTCTAATTCTCTCAATGAGAGAAGAGCATACCTCTCTACCTTTGCACCTCACCCAAACACATCAAACATGTTCATCACCGAGATAGTTTCACTCCACCAAATCCACAATTCTTTGGGTTTCTGATTCTCTTAAAGAGAGAAGAGCATAATCCCCTAACGAGTAGAAGTGCTAAAGATTCACTATCTTTCTTTGCTTCCCCAAGTTTCCATCATGCTAGAAACATCTAGGTCTTAGTTTCATTCATGGGCATTACTTCCATGTAATGAAGAGCCTAATACCCTACTTTGCTATCGGGATCCTTATGAAATTTTAACAAAGCCCTATTTAGACTATGTGAATGAAAAACAATAAACAAACATGACGTTTTAATTTTGCCTTTGACTAGCATCCTGCAAGTAAACTGTTAGAATGTTTTAATCTTTGACAAGTGAACCTGTAAACCACTGTTATGATGCAGCAAAGAATAGAAACAAGAAAATCAGAGTAGAACACATAGGTCAGAACAGAGAAATAATAGATTGAAAATTTTGAATTTTAAATGCTTGTCTGTAAAAGTTCGCACGAGAAAGTACTTCAATGCACGTGAGCAAGTGCTTCAACGCACGCGAGAAAACTGTTTATTCATGCGACAAAGTGCTACAAGGAGAAAATCTTTGCGTGGCTTGATGCAAAACTTCGTGCAAGAATCCATACCAGTACAGTACGGATGCACGGAAAACCTTAAAAAAATAAAATCAATAAATTTAGAAATAAGGCTAGAAATTGTTTTTTCTGCCCCATGGTGGGCGCCAAAATATTTAATGCTGAATGTGGACCTCTAAATTTGGCACAAACACAACATAGTCTTTACACAATCATTCAATTCACAAAGACAAACATCAATTGTTTGTTCTACAAATTCGATTGAGGCGACTTGTTTCCTCCTAATTAGTTGTGGATGTTGAGTTTACCCTCAGAACAAGAGCCAACAACCTGACCATTGCTAACATGGAGGATTTCTAGAATGCAAGAAAAGGAAGAATTGCCATTAAATCTACAAAATTGCAACTAGTCTATGAGAAAAATGCTCTTAATCTATGAATTGAGAAGCAATTTAAGCTATGAAAGCAAATTAGACTAATCTAGGAATTAATTGCAACTACTCTATGGAAGTAAAATGCAATTAATCTAAGAATGAAAGTACTTGTAATCTAGAAAATAATTGCCTTGTAATCTAGAAAAGAATTGCCTTTAAGCTAGAATTGAATTTGCAATGAATCTAGGAAGCTTGAAAGCACCAAATTGAATTGTTAGACATATAGATAAATCATAATTGAAAGCAATACA
>MU225250.1:892025-906131 GCA_018584345.1 Thuja plicata | reverse complement strand
ATATTAGCTAAAGGGGGTGGAATTGATTTAATTAAAAGCACTTAGGACTTTAGGATTAAATCAATTAATCATAGGGATTTTTAGCTAATAAACCCTGAGAATTTAGGAATTAAATGTAATGTTAGATTATGCAAATTTGGGTTTTCTGCATTTGAAACTCAGTCAATTAAAGTCAATTAGGAGAAGAATTTGCCTAGTACAATAGGACTTCAAAGATGAGAAAATGCACCAAAATTGATTAGATTATAAGGTGTCAATTTTGGGGTGTTACACAACCCAGCACTTGCTTAGCGCACTATTAAATTGGAGCCAAATGCCAAACGAGTAAGGAAAAAACAAAGGCGTTTCAACCCTAAGCTTGAACCACTCATGCATAGAGAGGTGCTCAAATTAATTGAAAGTGGAATAATTTACCCCATCAAGCATACTAGATGGGTTTCCAACCTTATTCCTATCAGAGAGAAGAATGGAAATTTGAGACTATGTGTTGACTTTAGGGACCTTAATAGGGCGTCCCTAGAAGATCACCATCCATTGCCATCTATAGAGAAAATTTTACAATATGTCTCTGGATCATAACGTTTCTCAGTGTTGGATGGGTATTCAGGGTAAAATCAGATCTTGGTTCATGAAAAAGATCAATATAAGACTACATTTACAACCAAATGGGGAATCATGGCTTATTAGAAAATGCCTTTTGGTTTGTCTAATGTGGGAACTACTTTTCAAAAGGCAATGGACATGGCCTTTAAGAGCCTTATGTACAAGTTTGTGTTGGTCTACTTAGATGATATAACTGTTTATTCTAAATATGCAACAAACCACATCAAACATATGAGAAAGATATTTGAGAGTTATAGAGAGTTTGTGATCTCTCTTAATCCCAAGAAATGTGTGTTTGCATTCCATAAAGGAAAACCGTTGGGATATATTGTGTCCACACAAGAAATCATAGTTGACCCTGAGAGGATTGCAACTATTCTTGAATTGCCCCTACCACCCCATAAGAAAAGCATTCAATATTTCATAGGAAGGATTAACTTTGTCAGGCATTTCTTGCCTAATATTGCAGATTTACTAAAGCCTTTGACAATTATGTTAAATAATAATTCTATCTTCAGCAGGAGCAAATAGGGGAAAGCTAATTTCCAATCCATTTAAGAGGCTTTGACAGAAGCTTCTGCATTGTTGAACCCTAATTTTGGTAAGGGTTTTATCCTTTATGCTTATGGGGGTTCTGATGCCATATCTATAATGTTGACTCAAAAGAACTCTGAAGGATCGGAGCAACCTATTTCTTTCCTTAGAAAAGGTTTAGAATAATATGAGCAAAGATATTCTTTTGTGGAAAAACATATACTTTCTATGGTGAAAAGCATAAATAAGTTTAGATATCTATTGACTCACAACAAGGTACAATTAAGAGTCACTCACCCAAGTGTCAAAGACTTCCTTCTTTCCAAGGACCTAGATCAAAAAAGGGATGGTTGGATCACCAAGGTCATTGAATATGACGTTGATATCGAGGTCACCAAACTAATTAGAGGAAGAGGTCTTTGTGAACATTTGACAGAGGCTGAGAATTCAAGGAATTTAGAGCAAAGGAATGCATCTTTGGTTATGCATTCAACAGAAGAACATGCCAAGGCAAAAGGTTGGTTTCCTAACATGGTTCATTTCTTAAAAATAGGGGAGTGTCCTACAAATTTGGATTCAGCAAAGATAAGGTATTATAGATTGCAATCTATTCCCTTTGTGTTGATTAATGATATCCTTTTTAGAAAAGATCATAATGGTGTCCTTTTGAGATGCATAGATTTAAATCAAGTGGAAAATTTCCTAAAGGATTTTCATGATGGACCTTCTGGAGGTTATTTTTCTCCTAGGATCACTGTCTTCAAGATAATGAGGGTTGGGTACTATTCTCCATCTATCTTTAGAGATAGTCATGATCAGGTGAGGAAATGCATAAAATGTGCCATGTTTGCAGGAAAAGAGAGACTTGCATCCTTGCCCCTTCAACCAATCAAAATAGATCAACCTGTCATGAAATGGGGCATTGATTTTATAGGCCTAATTAATCCCCTCCATCTAGTGCAAGACACAAGTAGATAATAACTGCAGCAGATTATTTCACTAGATGGACAGAAGCTATTACACTAAAAGAGGCCAATGAGAGTGTTGTTATGAGATTTTATGATGACATCATTCATAGATTTAGTACTCTAGATTCAATCATATCAGATAATGTACTTGCATTTACAGGTCTAAAAGTGACAGAATGGGCAGTCAAGAATGATATTTGTCTGAATACTAGTTCCAACTATTACCCTCGCGGTAATGGTCTAGCAAAGTCTACAAATAAAAACTTGATTAGGATTATCAAGAATACTTTGCAAGAAAATCAAAGAGACTAGAACTCCAATCTCAAGTCTTCCTTGTGGCTAGATAGAATAACCCAAAAGAAGATCATTGTGAATTCTCCTTATATTTTGGTATATTGCAAGGAGGCCAAATTGTCCATCTCATCAAAATTGTTAGTATTGGACCTTTCCACCTAGCTTATTCTCTTTGAAGAAGGAGATCCCTTGCAGGTAAGGTATGCTCAACTCATGGAGCTGGAAGAAATCAGAGATAAATATATGCAAAATATGGAGTTTTAGCAAATGCAGGTCAAAAAGAACTTTGACAAGTGATCCAGAGCTAGAAACTTTAATGTTGGGGATATAGTCCTCAAGTGGGATGAGTATAAATCAAGGCCAGGCAGGCATTCAAAGTTTGACTCCTTTTGGGGAGGACCATTTGTGCTCACAGAGTGCAAGGAGCATAATGTGTTTCAATTATCAACTCTTAAAGGAGATGCCTCTCCAACATCAGTTAATGGTTTTCATCTCAAGCCCTATTTTGAGGTCTGTCCAGCTTTATAAGTAGGTTTCCCTATTTTCTTTTTCTTTCTTTCTAGGTTATTTTTCCCTACTTTCCTCCAAGTGCTTGTGCACAAGTAGTTTGTTTATGTTTGTATATAGCATTTTCCTATTTTGGTTGTGGTTCCTCCTCCTGGTTTCAATCCTCCTATCTCCCAGAAGTTTTTGTGTGCTCAGATGCAAACTCCTATGCCCAATGGATTGTCTGAAGGCCACTGGTTTTCAATGTGTAGTAGGCAAACATCCACCAGAAATCACCAAGAATGTTACCCAAAATTTCCCATTACATGTGAATTTTGTCTACAAGTGGAGGAAAGTGTGGATCCCACAAGGGTAGAGCCCAACTTGTATGTTTCTATGTTCTGCCCAATCCTTATCTTGTTCCTCTGCATGTTCTAGGTCTCGTTTTAAACCCTTCATGTGAAAAGAAACCTTATGAAAATACCCCAAAACCTAGGTTCCTTGGTGGTTGTTCTAATATTTTGTTACCTTTTTTGCTACTTAAGGTTCCTGTTCTGCACAAGTTTTTAAGTTGTTTAGTGATCACCTTTTGTGTTCAGTCATGCAGTCACGCTGAATTTATAATGAATAGTTTTGTAGTCACGTTGTATTTGTTATGCAGACATTTATCTCTATGAGTGAGCGGGTAAATGGATTATCATGTGGCCACGGATTCATGATGGTTTAGCATAATGTTACCTTCCAACTTGCGAGTGTGCGATTGAAGAAGAAAAGATTCACCGCTCACTCACCATGAAATTTTGCTCTATGCCTTTGAGCTCGTGAGTGTGTGATCAAAGGGAATTTCATGCTTGTCGCTCACTCGCTGAGCTAATCACTTAACAATTTTTTGTTGTGTGAGTGTGCAATGAGGTCTCTATTACAGGAAGAAATGTCACCACTCACTCGCCATGAAATTTCACTTCAAGTCTTCGAGCTCATGAGTGTGCGACCAAAGGAGTTGTGCTTCATCGCTCACTCACTCAATTTTAGCAGTTGACAAGAAAATCATTATGACCAAGCGAGAAAAGGGATTTTTGTGAATTCTCTCACTCACACAGGTTAAAGACCAAGTTAGAAAATTTGTGTGAGCATGCGATTAAAGGAAATAGATGTTGTCACGCACTCATAATGGACCGTTCACATAAATCTTATTTTTATACAAGTGTACGACCAAAGGAGTTGTGCTCCATCACTCACTCACTCATGTTTAGCATTTGATAATGAAATTTGTGTGAGTGCGTGAGCAAAGAAAGTTGTATGTCATCGCTCACTTGCCAAGGCTTAGCGGTTAGCAGATTTTTTACCGTGAGTGAGCGATGTGGCTAGTGATATGTTCTCAGAAGGGGTTGCATCTCACTCGCAAGGAAAAAATATGAAATCAAAAGGTTCTCTAAGTATGTGACTGATCAATAGAAAATCTTTGTCGTTCACTCACACAGATTGAAACTTCAAACAACAAGGTTTAGCGACTCAGTGAAACAAAGAATTTTTGTACCCAAGGTTAAAGATAATTCAAGGTTGAGTTAGGGATAAAGTTAGAAAATAAGGTAATCTCTAAGAAACTCAATTTAAATCCAATGGTTAGCATAATGGCTTGATCACAAAATGCTTGAAATCTATCGATTAAGCCATTAAGCGGTGCTGACACGTGTCCATGGAAGACCAAGGTAAAGACAGTAATGAATAAAGAAAAGGAGATCGACTGTCATGTTTTAAAGTTATTAAAGATTCAAATCTGGGTCATTGATTGATCATTCCATGCCACCTATGACCATTAACATTTAAATATTCAAATATTTAAAATATCCGACTCTCAGAGTTCATGGCAGTGGCGTGGTTTTTCAAGATGTAGACAGAGGAATGGGTTGAGTTGACTTCTGAAAGTCACATTTATGGTGATGTGAAAGATATTCAAGTCTATATTAGATCGAATGAGATATTTCTAAAATGCATTGATGAGCAGAATTGATAGTCTTAGGGTTTTGAATTATATATGTAGATCTATTGTAACCCTAAATCCTAAGGATTGGATTGACTCCTGAGCCTATGTGATAGAGGAGCATATATGTAAGTATTTTTGAGAGCTTTTAGAGCTCAGAGAGTTTCCCAACTGTTTTAAGATTTTTGGTGGCATCTTCTCTGCCCTCAGGTTTTCACCTTTTTATAATCTTTCATTGAATTATAAATTATGTATAAGCTTTCTATGGTATTTTCTCTTCCCTCAAGCTTTTCCTTGTCTGTACTTCTCTTATTGAATGTAATACAATGATTTTATTAGAGAAATATTGGAGTTCCTGAGCCTTTCTTTCTTTCATCATCTTTGTGTACTACTATGTGTGATCTGATTTAGATAATCTTATGGATTTTGTTCATCCCTGATTATTTTGTCTCACTCATATGCCTATTTTTTAGAGTGAATGTCTGCTTTCAGGTAACAGTCTGTGTCTAACCCCTTTGGAAAATTTATTATTTCTGGAATATTTTCTTCCCTTGAATAGCCTCTTTCCATTTTAGACCTCTCTATCAAATACTTATGCAAGCCTATTCAGAAAGATTGTGTTCTATTAGATCTGAGAATCTTCATGCTAGTTTACTTACTGTGTTATATTTCATGTTACCTTCGGTGTATCACCTAGTAGGATAATTTTCTTATCATTTGTTTTCCTTTCAAGCATTCCTTCTATCCCTTTCACCTGGAAGTTTAATTTTCCATGTCCAAAGAGAAAATTAGGTGATTATCCAAGAAGAACCGACCTAGAACCCGAAGGCTTCACTTCAGTTAGAAAAGGTCCCACAACCTAGTAGTGATTCTCATGTTGTACTAGATTATCAAGACTACAAGACCTTGAAAAGGGTGCAAAATCTAGTGACTAACAATGACATTGACTGATTGGTCAAAGGGTTCAAGAATGTGAATCACATTGTCAATATTTTTGTAGGTATGGTTCACTATAGCTCCTTAGTGTTTTGAAGACACTCATTTCTCATAGGAGGGTAAAGGTTGTTTAAAATCCTTATGATCATCATTTTATCTGTGGCTAGCAACTATGATAGTCTCATTGTCAATCAAATCTTGTATCAGATGTTTTAATTTCATGCAGTCATTAGTCAAATGCCCTTTGTTCTTCTAGAATTCATAGTAGTGGTTATAATTCCACCATTTGAGCTTAATTGCAAGCTCCCAAGGCTTTGAATTGGGTATTATAATAATCTTCTGGGAAACCAATGTTTTCAATGCATCTTCAAGTGGTTCTCCAAGAGGAGTGAAATTGTGTTTAGGTCTTGGAATCCAGGGTGCTTTGTCTTTCTGAGAATATTGGGTATTCTTGGATGAATTCATAGTATTTGCATTGATCTTAGAAGCTTAGATACTACTGGAGAGATTAAACACTGGTTCTTTGGGTTTGTATTCGGGTGAGTCAACTACGCCATCATTAACCACATTGTGATTCTTATTCCATTATTTTATTTTGTCCTTGTCGTTGCCATTTTTGGGAGATTTACTATCTTTACAAAAGGTGAGTTCATATTTATTCATGAGGACCTCCTCAATTCTGATGGCACTTTCGACTAAGTCACTAAAGGAAGTGTGTTTTTGCATCTAAGTCACATAGCTCATTTCAGGAACCAGGTTGTTAATAAAGATGTTAATTTTCTCAAACTCAGGTATCTGTCTAGGATATCTTGTAAATATTTTTCTCCATCTTTGAAGAAATTTGACAAATGGTTCACCGGTGTGTTGTCTAGTGTCGCACAAATTCAACATTGTGAGTGTATGTAGTATATTGTAAGAATAATGTTGGATAAATTTTTCCACAAGTTCATCAAATGTTTGAATAGTAGACAAGGGTTTTGTAAACCATTCCAAGGCCTGGTGACTAAGGCTTCACAGGAACAATTGCATCAAATATGTTCATTCATGCATGAATTCTATGCTAAGAGCACAGAATTCCCTCACGTGAACTTGAGGGTTTCCTTCCCCTTGTATTTGTCATATTTAGGAATTTCAACCTTAGGAGGGAATGGCGGCATGTGTAGGTTTTTGAAAAATGGATAGGTACATATGGATTCCAATGATTACTTGTTAGGAGGTTTCAATTTTTCTTTCTTCAATTCCCTTAGTTCACATCTCATATCTTAAAATTGTTGATTAAGGATGCTAATGGGGGAAACTTCTTATTGTATGAGTCCCTCATTATCAAATTTAGGTGGAATTTTGACACCTGTAGATACAAGATGCATAAAGTATTTGTCCTTGTTTAGTTTCATAAGAGTGTGCATCATCTTTTGGAAATGTTTGTCTTGTTGACATCTTCGAATTTCTTGTTCAATGTACTCTTCGAGCAAGGAAGAGGCACTAGTATGTAGACTCTATTGGTCATGTTGAGATCCTCAATCGTAGGCTGACATTGTTGATGTGTTATGTGCAACCAAGGTTGATTAATCAAACAAGGGTACTGTCTGATGTGGAACTGAGGTGTCTTTTTGTGGAATTTTGTAATTTGTTCTTAGATTTTGGCACGAAGATAGTCCTTGAGTAAGATCGTCAATAAATTTCCATTGGAATCAAGATCAGATTTTTGACTTCTCATTTGGACCAAGAAAAACAATTTTGGTTACAATTATAGAATGACTAGGCTAATGTATCAATGTCAAAGGTTTCTAAATGATCATTTATCCAATAGCTTGAAATGAGATGGTGAAGAGATTTTTTGAACTTGGTACAAGGTATCATGTTTTGAGGTCTGAATACTTTCTAGAGGACACTTGTGACCGATTTTATTTATGATTGGTTGTTGATAAAAAAACATAGGACAAGTAATACCATGCAAGAAACTAAAACAAGAGATGATGGGGAGCCAAGTCACATGGTCAAGAACTGAAAAATACTATGATAAGATTGCAAAGATACCCAAGATTAAGTTATTTTGATTAAGATCCCATACCACAATAGACTAGTTCCCATACGACAATTCCAGGACTCTTGTATGAGTTGCTGCCCCCAATGAGTTTTTTGTACGACAATTCTAAAGGCAAAAAATGATAGAATAACCCAGGATAGTTTGCCACTTGTTTTTCAGACAAAGTTCAGATCACGTTTTCTCAAATGTCAATTTTTTAAGGTGTGTTGCGTTGTCAAGAGTGTTTTTGTTGCTGATAATGTCAATTTTCAAGTGATTCAAACACAAATAGGAGATGATCAAACACTTTCTACCCCTAGATTCAAATGGGCTTAGTATCAACATCTTTTCCCATGCCTAATATTATTTTGCCTTACACAAAGTGATATTGGCTTTTTCTAGAACTATTAACGTTGTGGGTTTTGAAAAGAGACTCAATGCTTGAATCAGATAGGCTCCCTCATGCCACATTCATGCTTTAGAATGTCCTTGGAAATACATATGGTGAGTGTAAAAATCTTCACATGATCTGGGTAATCCACTTGGATTGATCCTTGCATAAAGATTATGATACTTTTGAAGGTGAGTCAGGTAGCCTCTATCTAAAAGTGTCTATTAAGGACATTTATTCATGACTATCCCTTGTATTTTTGCAAGAAAAATTGAGGCCTATAGCCCTACAAGAACCTAAAATGCATAATCTTGCAATAAATATTGAGACCTCTTGGCCCTATACAATTTGAATGTACTCCCCTTGTAGTCTTGTAAACAATATTGAGACCAAGATGGTCCTACAAGCGCCCACTCAAATTTAGTCTTGCTTAGCAAGATTCAGGCAACTAGGCCCTACACATGAAGAGGCATTAGGAATACAATAATAGTCATGTCTTCCCTCTCTTTGGATTGAAGGAATATTTTTATTATATTGGGATGGAGTAGCCAGGTCCGCTTGTTCCCCACTTGGGTCATTCCTAAAAGATTGCTCTCTTGGCAGGCCATCTAAAGGTAAATGCAAGAAAGAAATGGATAGAAAATGGAATGTTGGGATTTTTATTCTTCCTCAAAGAGGAGAAGAGAATACTATCATATTTCCTTTTGTTTCTCCCAAACACGCCAAACACACTTGATTTGCCAAAAATAAAATATTTTTTTCCTAAGCTTCAATCACACATGTTTGGGTTTATGATTCTTCAAAAAGAAGAAGAGCATAATCCCCTAATGTTAAATTTAATCCAAACAAACAATATCCTAATTAAACTAGGTGCCTAAGAAATCATCTAAGAAAGAACATGTTTTGTTTGGTTTATGAAGTCACAAGGCAACCTGAAAATACAAGAATTAGTAGTTTCAAAACTTTCTTTCTTTCAAAAAGGGTCCGACAAGCACAAAAATGTTAGTAATCTTGCAAAAAAGTGTGTTAATGAGACTTTGGCAAAAGAACCTTCATCTAAATGTCCTACAAAAATGAGTTAAGCTACAAAAGTAGAGAGAAAAAAGATTACACAAAACATGTTAGTGGTTAGGAAATCAAAATAAGCTCAATATGACTCCTAGAAATACTCTATGTTCCTGAAATGACAAATCACAGAGAACAGACTGTTAGTGAAACTTGTACAACAAAGCATATGTTGTCATACGACAAAACATGTATCAGTAAAAGCTCGTATGACAAATATAATAAGAACAAATGATAAAACAAATTGAAAGTAGAATCGTACGACAAAACATGTGTCACCATATGACAAACTATAGTCCAATGAATTGTCGTACGAGCTGGAATTAAGCTTCGTATGACAATGAACGCGGTTTCGTCAATAATGTGATAAAATCATGAAAATGAGGCAAAAATTAATTTTATGAGCCACGGTGGGTGCCAAAAATGTGTGTGGTAAAATGTGTCATCAATATCTGTAACCAAGCTGTGATGACCCTATGTATCATCTTAAAATGGAAGCACTTCCATTTGGATGAGTTTAGCACCCTCTTTTAGTTTGTTTTTCATATTAGATTTGCATATGTGTTTGATTAGGTGAAATTAGGGTTAGGATCTTGTGGATCCTCCTAGATTTCCCTCTCCATGGCTCTTTTCTCTAGGTAGGACCTATGTATTGGTCCTCCCAGGCCTCATCCTAATATTTTTCTAGGCCTCTGGGCCTTCTTAACATTCTGGTTCATCCCCCCACTTTCCTAGGTCCCCAGCTGACCTGGGAGCCTCTCTGCAACATTCTGGAGACCTACCTAAAATCTTAGGATAGGGTCAAGGTCAACCCTGACCTAGGTCAGGGCTGAGGTTGACCCTGACCTAGGTCAGGGCTGAGGTTGAACCTATCCTAGGATAGGGCCAAGGATGACTCTGTCCTCTGCCAGGTATGGGTCCCCACTTTCACATCCGGAGCTTATCGGGGTCTGGAACTTAAAATAGGTCCCCGGGTTTGGATGCGGAAGTGCTTTCTCTGATATTTGAATTATTATGTTTCCTCCTTAGTTGGAAATTATAATGGGACCATGATTTGAGATGAGATTTGGATTTGGATCCCTTGCATTGCCCTAGGAGACCTATATTGAGATCTCTATATAAACACTCTCTTTTGCCTTCATTTGATCATGAAACAAAATCGGGAGATTGCATGATGGAATGATGATGAAAAAAAGAAAGAGGATGATATAGAAGGGCAAGCTAAGAGGACATATTACTATCTTCAATCAAGAATTTTCAAAGACAAGCTATTGTGGATCTTCATTGAAGCAAGAAAGCTCTCTCTCTAGATCTACTATTTTCAACATTCAAGCATTGAAAGGACATTATCATGGGGTAGCAATTACGGATTTTGAGTTGATAGGAATAATTTAGCCTTGGGGGCTTGGTATTCTTTCTTTGTCATATTCAAATCTATGCATTGCTTTCTCATTTCCATGTTATGTTAGGATTATTAATCTAGAAGATTAGATCTTGATATTGCATATTTAAAGACTCTTTTTAAAAGAGCAATACACACACACACTATACATTCTATATTCGGCTATTTGTGGAGGTGGAAACCACCAAAATGGGGGTTTGACTAAGGAAAAACCCTATATAGCCACCCCAAAACCCCTTTTTTAGATATTTGCAGGTACATGATAGCAGATATGGGACTAGATCTGGATACCCTTTTCAATTTTCTTTCAGGCGGAGCGAACAGGGACACTTTCAGATCTGTGCAGGATAGGGTTGGCATTTGTGGTACAGGGTCGACCTTTTTCATAAGATGACATCAGATAGGGAAAAAAATTTTGGATTTTATTCGTCTCTATGTTCTAGTCTGAGATCAACTGTCAGCATTTCTAGAAATAGTCTACAAAACTTAGAAAATGAGTTTTTCCAAATCTGCTATGTTATGAGGTAGGCATCTTATTCCCCTATTCTTTACATGCTCTTTTCCATCCTTTTGATCAATATATTTAAGTGTAAAATAGTGAATTTGGACTTAGGATCTCTTTCCTCATTATGCACATCTTACTTAAGAGATCCCTAGCATCAACCAACCCAAATTTCTCCTTTACATTTTGGTGAACCTGCGATAGACAACTCTTTCTTTTCTTTGGTGTTAGATTTACATTTCATATTAGACCTTGCATGAACATAGAAATAGATTTCTTTTTCTTTCATGTGCATTTCAAATATAAAAATATTTATAAAAATTACAAAATCACTTTAAATATACAAAAACATTTACATTTTTCATGCTTGTAGTATTTCCTTGTGTTTAACATGTATGATTTTTGTTTTGAATACTTTGACGAAGATTTTTTTGTGCAAAAGGATAGATCCCTTAAAGAGGTACATGGAAGTGAGAATACCAATAGTTTGAATGAGATCCTCATAGATCCTATTCCTATTTCATCCTCCTCCACAACTTCCGCAATTGACCTTTACCATAGAATGTATGCATGGTTACCTTCATACACCTCTATTTGCAACATTGAGACACCTAAAATGATATTTTCTCAACCTTTAATGAAAGTAAAAGGATGTCCTCGAATGACTATTAAGGGTAAACCTAGAGATCCTTTGGATTTCTTTGATAAAATGGATTCTGTTTCGCATGCTTATCGCACACGAAATAATCCTCAACCTACTGTCCCAACAACTTTACCTCCTTCTCAACCTATGCTTCCTCAAGCACCTAGGTTACCTTCTTCCTTTAAGGAATATGACTTAGTGGAACAATTACGTGCTACTCCAGCTAAGATATCTTTATGGGAATTACTTCAAACTTCTCCTACATATCATGAGGCACTGCAAAAAGCTTTATCTACTCTCCCTGCTCCGCCTCCTAATCAAGAGAACATTAATTCATTTATGGAGTGCATGCATACTATGCCTTCTATACCTCCTATTGTGTTTTTTGATGATGATTTACCTACTGTTGAGGTGCAGAATCAATATGATGCTCTTATGGTTGTTGTCTCTATTAACCAGATTATCATTCGTAGAACATTGATTGATAATGGATCTAGGCTTAATGTTTGTAGCATGGATATGCTTAAGGTAATTAAAGCCGATCTTACAACTATTCAACCAGATAATATTCCTATCCGTGGATTCAACAATATTGCAAAGAAAACTTTGGGTATTATCACATTAACTATTAAAGTTGGTCATGTGCTTCTTTACACTCCTATCCATGTTATGCCTAGACCACTCAACTATAACCTTCTATTAGGAAGACCTTGGTTACATACTATGCATGCGGTTCCTTCTACTCTTCATCGCAAGGATAGGTTCATTTATAATTATCTAATGTATACACTACATGCAAATGATGCGCCAAACCCTTTCCTAAATGCAGAATATGTTAAGGTTCCTAAGCCTATTCAACCAATAAAACAACCCGAACAACCCCCTGAGGTTAAACAAGATGAGATTCCATCCTCTTCCCTAACAGAAGATGATTGGGGAACATTGGATTTTAATCCTAATTTTATAGGAGAATATAAGGTATCGGATTTGGAATTTATGAAAGAACAGACTGAGTTTGAGAGACAAGTATTTATTCCTTCTCCACTTTTTGAGGAGTTAAAAAGTAACTTTGTTGCTGCTTCTCGTGATGAAACAATTGAGACAATAAAACCAGACTGCTATGACATTGTGACATATGCCACTCCTTTAACTCAATCCGATATGGCCGACAGGTATGGTTTTGGTTATCACTTACTCAAGAAATCAAGATTTAATGGAAAAGGTTGTGGTAAGTATGAACAAGGTATACAAGTACCCCTGGATAATGGCAGTTACGATTATACTTATGGCTTAGGATTCAATCCTTATAGGCAACCCTCGGCTTTTCCTGTTAATGTTAATCATATTTGGGGTGGAAATTTGAAATTGGTTAATCCGCTTTTCCTGGACATGGACCAAAAACCTAGGTTGGATATTTTTCCTGAGGATGAAGCCCTCGCTGATTTTTGAGGAGCTTATCAAGATCTACCTACATTTCATCATAAAAGAAGGAAATTGTATTGCCTGAACAATGAAGCCTATTTTGGAGAACATGATGAATTGGATATTTCCCCTTTGCCAATAGATTCTCCCATACAAATTAATCTATTAATAACTGATACCATTGATGTTCAAGTGGATAACAATGATGTTGAAAAAAAAATCAAAATTGGGAAATGTTTGAGTCAAGACGAACGTGATTAATTGGTTTCTCTCTTTCTTGAATATAAGGATATCTTTGCTTGGACATATTCAGACATGCATGGTATAGACCCCAAGATTGTCACTCATAATATTTTCCTTTAACCCAATGCTAAACCTGTGAAACAAAAGATTCGTAAGATGAATCTTGACATCGCTTTATTGGTAAAAGCTGAGATTGAAAAATTACTAGGTGCCGGATTCATCCGCTCTATTGATTATTCTGACTGGATTTCCAATATTGTGGTTGTCTCTATAGGAGAAAATAAAATAAGAATGTGCATTGATTTCTGAGACTTAAACAAAGCATCCTTAAAAGATTACTTTCTGCTACCTAATATTGACATGATTGTGGATTCCACAGCAGGTCATGCGCTATTATCTTTTATGGATGGATTTTTAGGTTATAATCAAATCTTTATTCCTGTTGAGGATCAACTTAAGACCACATTTATTTCACCATGGGGAACATTCTGTTGGGTTATGATGCCTTTTGGATTAAGAAATGTGGGAGCTACTTATCAACGCGCCATGACTTTGATTTTTCATGATTACATTCATAAGATTTTGGAAGATTATGTGGATGATATCTTGG
>MU225250.1:871703-891975 GCA_018584345.1 Thuja plicata | reverse complement strand
TGACTTTGATTTTTCATGATTACATTCATAAGATTTTGGAAGATTATGTGGATGATATCTTGGAAAAATCCATACAAAGAGAAGATCATGTGTTCATTTTAAGACAAATATTTGAAAGAATTAGGAGCCACAACATGAGATTAAATCCTAAGAAATGTGCTTTTGGAGTTGATTCTGGAAAATCACTAGGATTCTTTATCTCTAAGTGAGGCATAGAAGTTGATACTGAAAAGATCGATGCTATTGTTAACATGCCTCCTCCTAAGAATATTTCTCAATTGCGTAGTTTACAAGGTAAAATACAATCTATTCATCACTTTATTTCTAACCTAGCCGATAGGACTGTTCCTTTTACTTCTTTACTTAGAAAGGACACTACTTTCTCTTGGAATCAGGAATGCAAAAGATCTTTTGAGAAATTTAAAGAATATCTTGCTAATCCTCCCATTCTACAACCTGATCAATTCAATAAACCCTTTTATCTCTATATCTCTGCCACTTCTAATGTTGTGAGTGCATTATTGGCTCAACATGATAGTGATGGCAAGGAAAGACCAGTATACTATATTAGTCAGACTTTGTTGGATTATGAAACACGATATACTCAACTAGAATTAAAATGCTTGGCTTTAGTTTATGCTTGTCAAAAACTCCAGCATTACTTACTCAATGTTGAATTCAATGTGATTGTTAAATTTGATCCTTTAAAACATCTTTTCTCAAAAACTGATCTCTCTAGATGATTAGCAAAATGGGTGATGTTTCTCACAGAATTTGATCTCAATTTCATCCTTCAAAAGTTAATTAAAGGAAAAGCTTTAACTGATTATTTAGCTGAAGCTCCTTGTACTCATGCTAATACAATTGTTACCTCAGTGGAATTCCCCGATGAGAATATATTTTCAATCAAACAAGATGATACTTGGGAATTATATTTTGATGGCTCTAGGTGCAAGACAGGTTCTGGGGTGGGCATCATCTTGATCCCTCCTACAAAGAAATTGATCCCTTTGTCATATAAATTAACTTTTCCTTGTACAAACAACATTGCGGAGTATGAAGCTCTTATAGCTGGTCTACAAGCAACTTCATCCCTTCACATTCAAAACTTGGAAATTTATGGGGATTCACAATTGATAGTAGAACAAATCAAAGGAGGTTATCAAACTAAGAATGATAAGATGGAAAAATATCAAGCGTTGGCTCTGGATATTCTTTCACAATTCTCTTCATACACAATTCAAACTTTACCTAGGAAGGATAATCGACATGCAGACGCCATGGCAAGCCCGGCTTCTTTGGTTTGTCTTGAAAATAATGATGAAGATTTTCAATTTACTATACACACTCTTAAACTCCCTACAATTTCTGATAAGGTTACTGTTAATTGTTGTAATTTGCATTTAGATGAATGGTATTCACATATCTTTCATTTTCTGAAAGATAATACTTTTCCAGAATCGGCAACAAGGAACACACTTAATCATATTAGAAAGCTCACAGCCTCCTATATCATTTTAGGGGAAATGCTTTACAAATGTTCTTACAATGGTTTACTATTAAGATGTCTTAACAAAACTGAAGTACCTGTAGCTTTAGTAGAAGCTCACTCTGGTTCTTGTGGGGGACATTTTGGTGAGAATTCTTTAGTTAATAAACTCCCCAGAATGGGATATTACTGGCAAACAATGGAACAAGATTCCTTTACATTTGTCAAAAAGTGTCCTCAGTGTCAACAACATGGTAATTTAATTCATGTCCTGCTCCTGAGCTTCGTAATCAAGTTGCTCTATGGCCTTTTAGCATTTGGGGTTTTGACCTTATTGGAAAAATCTCCCCAGCTTCTTCTCAAGGACATACGTACATTCTCACAGCTATAGATTACTTTAGTAAATGGGTAGAAGCTATTCCTCTTCATTTTACTACTGCAGATGTTATTTTTGATTTCATCCTTAACCATATTATAGCATGATTTGGTATTCCTTCAACGATAGCTTCAGATAATGGTACATATTTTAAGAACAAAGAAGTCATGAAATTCATGGAGAAATATTGTATACAACATAGATTTTATACTCCTTATTATCCTCAATCTAATGGTCAAGTTGAAGCATCAAATAAGGTTATTGAACAAATATTAAAGAAAATAGTTAACAAACATGCGAAAGATTGGCATACACAACTTACTTATGCCTTGTGGGCTTATCGGACTAGCGTTCGTACATCCACTGGCACTTCACCTTATAATCTTGTTTATGGGACTGATGCTATCATGTCTTTGGAATTAGAAATACCTTCCTTGCGTGTTTCATTTCATGGGATCATAGACAATGATACTTTCTGGGAACAACGATTACAAGAATTAGAAATGTTAGATGAACAACGAATAAATGCTTTGGAACACATTAAGGCCTATCATAAATCACTCCAAAAACAATATAATCACAAGGTGATTAAATGGTCATTTTTGGTAGGTGATTTAGTCTTATATGAGAACCAAAGAAATGTGAATGATTTACCAGGTGAAAAAGGAAAATTTAGTCCAAATTGGCTTGGACCCTTTGTCGTAATTGAGGATTTTACTTCAGGTGCTTATAAAATTGTTGATATGAATGGTGTTCCTCTTAGGGAACCTATTAATATTATGCATCTCAAACATTATTATCCTTAAAACAATATTTATTTCTTTATTTGTATATGTATTCCTTATAGAATAATTATTTTATAAGTTATGTAAATTAGAATTCATTCATACATATTTTCCTTTCCTCTTTCTTTTACTAAGTTTTATGCGTTGATGAAAGTAAAAAGTAATCAATCATAGAACTAATTGTTCCAAAAAAAAATTCTTTATAAATAAACTTTTTTGAGTCCAGTACATATGTGGCGCAAGGTGCCATATCTATCAATCTCTATCCCTATGCTCTAAAGGTCGATGGCTCCCATTTCTCTCAGATCTATGATATGATGCTGAGGATCTCAGAATGGTATTCTGTGTGTGACTCCTTGATATGCTCATCTCTTGGATCCGCTCATGAGCTCTCTACACGTCAGCCATTAATTTATCTTCTCTTTCCTTGCATAATCTCAGCTCTCGCCGCACACTTAGGAAGATATATGTGTGTCTTTCAAGATCTCTTTATCCTTCATGGGACTCTCTCTCACTAGCTGGTAAGTGGTAGGATATACATGTATCCTTCAGCACCTCGGATACAAAGCTCCTCCACTCTACTACACTTTCTGCAAAATTCAAATATAAAGCTTATTTAGTTTTCTTCTTCTAAAACAAAATCATTATTCAAAAACATTCTAGAGCTATATCATACCTGGATCTCCGGCCTGGACATCACTAAAAGGTCTAGATGGTGGGGGCATGGAGTGAGTACTCTCCCCTCACTCAATCTGTCTAGGCCTCAGTGGTGGTGTCTCTATATGCGCTCGAGGAGGTCGATGTGATCTCAAAGGAGTAACATAGACTTGATGATCACCGGTGTCTGTACTATGACCTGGGGGCATCTCTGCTGCTCTCTCCTCTTCTCTCTCCTCCTCCATAGGATCTCTCTCGACAGGAGGCTCCTTCTCATCTCTTATATCCTCCTCCTCTCCTACTGGCATATCATCTCCTCGATGGTTCCTCTCTAAAGGACCTGGATCACCTGTGGGGTAGTCATTGGGAAAGATAGGATGGCTACCCTGTGAACTCCAGTATCTAATATACTCTCTACTCACACCTGCATAGGATAGCTTGAGGGCTACCTCTACATCCTCAGTCTCATCTATATCACTATCAAAAATATTAGCTACTGTCGGTCAACATATGGCGCCGGGTCTCTGATAGTATCTCACCGGATATGCATACCAGGATACTACTGGAGGAACTCCCTGTATCAAACCAAACTGCCTCATCACCCTATCATAGTAGTAAGGCATTACGACATGCTGGGTAGGACCTTCCAGTAGCTTGTGCTGCTCTGAGTGTCTCAATAGCTATCGGGTATCTGGCCACTCTACCATCTAAAAATATGGTCTCCAAATCACATCTATACCTGGTATCTAGTCAAGGCATACCATCCAAAAGAGGATATCTCCGTGCTACCAAACATCAGCTAGCAGATATGCATAGGCTCTCGGTGCACTCACATCTATCATCGCAGGAGTACCCTGTGGTCATGTACATGCATAGTGCTCAAACATCCAAACCTGTAGCAAGGTACACACTATAAGACTCTCCCACCGATATCTCACAAACTGACTCAGCTCATGATAAAGATGAGCCAACATGCTACGGCCCCGTGAGATAGTGACCCTATCACTCTCCATCCAGCATACAAGATGAGTAAATGGTGTAGAAAATATTGTACCCTTTGTGTTGGGCACTACAACCAAGGCAAGAATATAGAGCATCACTCTCCGTACTAGAGGTGTCAGACCCGCTAGAATGGCTGCTAAAGAAATGTGATCTGATCAAGTCTGCAACTATGGTACTCGTCCCAAACAATACTCCATATTTGCAAGAATCTCCAGGGGACCCCACGGTACTCTCGGTCTGACAAGCTCACCTCAGATCAGAAGTCATAGGATCCTATACACATCCTCCAACATGACTGTGATCTCTCCTGACAAAAGATGGAAGGAACATGTATCCTCATCCCATCTCTCTATCATGGCTGATATCATAGATCGATGGAACCTCAGCTATGGTAGGTCTGCTACCTATTACAATCCCACATCTCTCAACAACTGAATCTCCTCTAGCTATAGATCGGAGACACTCCCTCTAACAGACAAAAGTAACCCTCCGATGTGATGCTCTCGAAGACAGATTGGATCCTACAAGCACAAACATGAGGCATATCAGTCCTTCTGAATCAAACAACTTCAAAACCCACCTGACCTGGATCGGGTCGACCTTTAGGGGTCAAGGTCAACTTTTAGGGGTCAGGATCGACCTTAGTGGGTCAGGGTTGACCTGCCCCCCAACAAGGATAGAACCTTCCTAGATAGGGTCGACCTTAAAAGGTCAGGGTCAAACTTACTGGGTCAAGGTTGACCTTCCCTATAAAAACATCAAAATTTCAATCAGAGATAGTAAAAATAGGAACTTACCTCGGGCAATGGTTGTCTGCCGGCTAGACACTCTCTCAAGACCTCCATTCGGCTTGCTCAAAATTCCTCTCTCTTTGGCATCCTATCTCCTTGATCCAACTCTGTAAATGGTAAGAATGAGTGGGTAAGTATCTCTTTCTCCTATTTATAGGTAGTAAATTAGGGTTTTTTCTAGGGTTTCATTTCAAATTATGTAGGTTAAATTTGAATTTTCCCTTTATATGCATTTAGATAGACATCTACTCTTTTCATCATAACTTGAGTTTGGTAACTCCATTTTTAGTGCTGTCAAAGGCGTTGGAATTGTGATTTAGATACCTAACCTCTTGAATCAGTTTAGGAAGGTTTAGGGAACTTCTAACTAGTTTAGGAAAGGACTTTTCAACAAATTGCATATTCAGTATATAGAACTCACCTTATCACCCTGTTTCACCTTCCATGAATTAGTAAGCCGAATCAGGGGGGCATAAGGGGCTCTATATACTTCCCAAGATCATCATAGTAAGACTTAGGTTCTCTTTGGATTTTCATTAACCTCGTGTGCTGCAGGTTGTGGATACTAATGGTTTCTTGAAGGATCTTCGCATTGAGGACTTGGCTATATCCTTTTTATACTTTATGATGTTTTCTTACTTTAGCGTGCATATTCATGTAGTATCATAGCTAAGATAAAGTGGGGACTAAATGTATCATCTTAAAATGGAATCACTTCCATTTTCATGAGTTTAGCACCCTCTTTTAGTTTGTTTTTCATATTAGATTTGCATATGTGTTTGATTAGGTGAAATTAGGGTTAGGATCCTGTGGATCCTCCTAGATTTCCATCTCCATGGCTCTTTTCTCTAGGTAGGACCTATGTATTGGTCCTCTTGGACCTTGTCCTACTCTCTCTCTCTAGGCCCTTGGGCCTTCTTAACATTTTGGTTCATTCCCCTACTTTCCTAGGTCCCCGGCTGACCTGGGAGCCTCTCTGCAACATTCTGGAGACCTGCTTGAAATCTCAGGATAGGGTCGAGGTCGACCCTGACCTAGGACAGGGCTGAGGTCAACCCTGACCTAGGTTAGGGCTGAGGTCAACCTTGACCTAGGTCAGGGCTGAGGTTGACACTATCCTTTGCCAAGTATGGGTCCCCACTTTCACATTCGGAGCTTATCGGGGTCTGAAACTTAAAATAGGTCCCCGGGTTCGGATGCGGAAGTGCTTTCTCTGATATTTGAATTATTATGTTTCCTCCTTAGTTGGAAATTATAATGTATACAACATACACACTCTAACGATGTATACAACATGCTACATTAGCAGCATAAACATGTTCTCTTCTTTGATAAATGTATTCTCTTTGAGGAAAATATTATAAGTGCTTTAATGTGGGAAAGTAAATGTATGGGTGTATCATGAAATATCCACCTTTTAATTAAATCATGTTGTTAGCTATTGTAATATTTACTTGAACAAAACCAGTAATAATCCAAAAGTCAAATATAGACATTGAACTCTTCTAATTCCATGTATGCATTCTTGGTGTTGAAAATACGAAGGAATATTGGTGGTCACAATTGTCAAGAGTTTTAAATAATTTCTTAATAGAAAAAAGGAGAATTGTTATTACATTGATTGCCTGCCAACTGTTTGATAAAATGCCAAGTGTATGAGTTGTATGAAAATTGGTAAAATTTAGATGGTTTATCAATGAGGCCAATTTAGGCTCATTACAGTGGTTTCCTGCCAGCCTGCAGGGAAATCGGGTTCATTAATTTTATTATTATTTGAGAAGTCAATTATGGAGAGATATAGGTAGCTTAGTTTTGAGAGCTGGCACAGCAGTGCAAAGAACAGTGATAAAATAAATACATTAATGGAAAGTATGGAGAGACTCAGACTTCATCAGCAGAGGATAGCGGCAAGACTGTCGGATCCAGTGACAGTAGATAGGGCAACAAGATATATGGTATCTTCTTTCCGTAGACTGGCATCAAGATCACAGGGTAGGAGGCTTGAGTTTTCCCCAAAAGTTGTTAGAGATACAGATCCACCAGTACATATTACGTCACCTACTCATGTATTTTATGATAGACACTCCACACAGGGATAGGTGGAAGTGTCAGTACTAGTGATAGACTACAGGACTAAGCTTCAGCGGGTCAAGGCTTTCCATGTAGTTGCTGCAGTTGGAACAGATACATTGGATACAATAGTTGCCTCTGATAGTCCAGTCTCTCTTGAGGAAGGAATGGTTATCATAGATTTATATGTTATTTGTCATAGTGTAGCTCCAGAGAGAGAGGTAGCACCTCTCTTAGGTGGGATAGGCAAGAGCATTGAGCTACCGTGTTGTGGTGTTGATGATCCAGTGATACAGTAGGAGATGATGATTGTAGTAGAGGTCAATGCCACACCAGATTGTATTATTGAGTCAAACAGTGACTCTAGTTTAGATCTCCAGGAGGGTACCACTTTTGAGGACTGGCTTGGGGAGATGGAGATAGATTGTACAGAATGGGATAGCGGCAGTCATGCGATGGGGTTAGTATAGGAGTTTCCAGTACTCTCTTGTATGATGGATGTGAGTATGGAGTCCACATGTAATGATACTAGTACTGAGTTCAAGACAGTACACACGGAATCCTGCTAGCATGACTCTGATTCAGTGGCTAGTGTGGTGACAGATGAGATTCAGTTTGGGACACCTGGGGAGATAGAGCCTTTGCTAGCATCTTGGGTGGCTTCAAATACTTCCTACATGACTCCTGAGGATGACTCCACCAGTAGTGAGCCATGCCCGTATTCAATCCTGGGAGAGGACTCCGAGTTGTGGGAGAGTGTAGATAAGTCTTAGGATCTGGAATCTGCAGGGGTTATAGAGGACAGGGCAACTGAGAGTGTTGAGGAGATAGGCTCTATTGCAGCATCCTCATGTATAGAGGAGTTTGATGGAGACATATCTGATGTGGGTACTCTGTTTGAGGATGAGAGTTCCATTATTAGTTCACAGAGCTCAGTTGGCAGCACACTAGGGAATAGTGTTGTTGAGAGGAGTACCTTGGATGCCACTTCCATTTGCAGTGTGGACAGTATGCCAGAGGTGTTGCATAGAAGTCTGACCATTCATAGTCATCATGTGACTAGTCAGTTGAGAGTTAGCAAGCGCGATATTGTTAACACATTGGACCATTTTGATGTTGCTCGGCAACTGCTAGCTATTAATGGATGGGGTTCTCCTATGGATGATGAGCTTGGAGGTTGTTACTTGGCCCTTACAGAGATTCATTCTTTATGGGAGGCTCTCAGGATTCTAAGATGAGGTTATTCTCAGTTGGTGGTTGACCGAGATCACCTTGTAGAGTGGGGAAGTACCGCATATGAGGCACTCTTGGATAGAGAGGATGAGGTGAGTGATCTTACTTTGGAGCTCACAATGACTTCAGAGGTATTAGAGAGCACTCAGTTGACTCTCCAAGAGTCACAAGCTCAGTTAGCTGAGGTGACTGTGGAACTAGAGCATCTTCAGTCTACACCAGCACCAGATCCAGTATAGTTACATATTATGGTGTCTGATGATCTGATGATGTCCACAGTTGGGGTAGTTGGATGTGATAGCAGTGGGGATACATCCACCCTTTATTTCAGCATTGTAGGTGCAGATTTACTTCCATCAAATACTTGTGCAGTTGAGTTAGACACTGCAGTAGAGAGTTGTAGTGTGTCAGACTTTGGGATGGATACTACAGCTGGTAGCAGTACGTCAGGTGATACAGTACAGGACATTGTAGGCAGTGAAGTGGACCATTCAGCATTTAGTGTTCCTGTTCATGACACTACTCCTTTGATTTCTCAACAAGGAGGCAGGGTATCACCTGAGTCGGTTGTTAGTGATTGCATAGCTAGTGATGATAGGTAGCTAACTATGTCACAGTCACACGATGACCAGTTATGGTTTCGAGGGGAGTAGTTGGATGCTACCTCCTATACATTTTACTACCTGGAGTCATTCTTGGATCACCTTCTTGAGAGTTCATAAATTCATGAGGGATCTTACCGAGCTTCGAAGGGTGTTCTCATCTGGGGTACAAGCGCAATCCAGCGTTTGGTGAGAGATATTGTAGGTACTTTGACTATGATGCTCCCTCATAGAGAGTTTGAGGTTGGGTTTGTTGAGAGGGTCACCCAGGATCCTATCCAACCTATTTTTTAGAGTTTGATCTTGGATCCATCTTTGGGTTCACGACTAGGGAATGATGAGCCCTTGATTGAGAGCAGAGCCTTTTATCGTCATTACATGGTGAGGAGTGCTCATTATTTCTCCTTCAATCCTCATGTTGATGAGTTGATGGAACACAAATGTGGATTGGCTCCTAGTCTTTATCATCTGTTAGGGGATGGGCTCTCGCCATCAGCAGTTGATGGAAGTTTTGGCTACAAGTCAGTAGCAGGTGACTTCGAGAGTTACTGTGACTACAAAGATTATACAGTGGCAAATATCCAGCTCCGGGTATAGTTTGGTACAGAGGTAGTCATCATTATTGTGCAGAGGATCTACACACTCAGAACAAATTTGTTGGGTGTACCGGCGGAGTTTAGTATATAGTGGATCCTAGTCTCCCATACTTCTTGGTTTTTGATGATCCTAAAGTTCACTTCTTTCGGGATCCGAGCAGAGACAGATTCAGTGCAGGAGTTTGGGTGAGCGGTTATTTAGGGTCTCTCTACAGAGTTAATAGTTTTGCATTTTTGATGGTGCTACAGGAGCCTATAGGTTATGTCAGTAACAGTATATACCCTTTTCTGTGGGATCCAGGTGGATTATGATATTCCTTGTTTCGATGATTGCTTGAGGACAAGCAATCTTGGGGGGGTGGACTGTGATGACCCTATTTTTAGCAGGTTGTGGCAGTGACTTGGTCAGCTCATCATCACGACCCCCGTGAGCTGATGCAAGGTTTTGAGGGTCCCAGTTGGCAGACTTGCTATTTTTAGTAAGTCTGGACTTACTATTTTTAGTAAGTTATTTGGTCAGTTTCCACTTCTGACAGGGCAGTATCGGCAGTGGTCAATTCTCTAGACAATATTCAGTTATGCAGTTTCTTGGACTGGGGACTTACTATTTATAGTAAGTCTATTTTTTTCAGTTTCCATTTTTGGTAGGGCAGTGATGAGCATGTTGATCAGTCAGTATGGCAGGTGTTGCAGGAATTATCATCAGAATTATATTTGATAATTACGTGTATTAATTAATAACAATATGTTATTAATTAATATTAAGGCGATATTATAATAATAATAATACTTTATTATTATTATAATGCTTTAGAAGTTTATATTATAAAGAGCAATTAACTGATGATGGTTTTTGGAAACTATGGAGACCAAGGAGTTATAAATATAGGCTCATTTGTGAAGTTGGATATTGAATATTGTTTATTGAAATTGTTCTTGGGAATTGTTCCTAATCTTCTGTGCCCTAGCTGAAGGGTCAAATTAGTATCTCAAAGACTGATTCTTCTTGAGCTAATAATCAATTGATTGTTGTTGTATAATCAATTTTCTATAATCAGTTGTTGTAGTATAATCGGTTATTTTCCTTTGTACTATTCTATCTGTGGTTGGAAGAAAGATTCAATGTTAAAGATTGAATCACCTTTGAACTGTGGCTATCACTAATGAGGTCAATTTTCTATAAGGGAAAAGAGATCACATTCTATACTTTAATCTAACCTAGATTAGTTTGGAGTCTAAATTTCATTGGGCTAGAGTATTTGGTTGTCAAAGGGAATCGGGTCGTTCTGCAAGCCACGGATACTGTGCAGACCCACTAACCGCGGTAGACTAGTAGCATATTTGTAATGCCATGGCTGCTGTGAAGAATGCTACCCATGGCAGATTGGAATTGGGGCATGACAACTAATACCACAGCTACCTTACTAGCCACATGAGTCCTTCACCAGCCATGGCTATTACTCCAGCCTTGTGTGGAGACTGCTATAGCTATTAGTGAATTCTGTGTGTGAGTTGTAGTGACTTACACTCTAGTATATAGTGTGCTACATCAGCAGCATAAACAGGTTCTCTTCTTTGATAAATGCATTCTCTTTGAGGAAAATATTATAAGTGCTTTAATGTGGGAAAGTAAATGTATGGGTGTTTCATGAAATATCCACCTTTTAATTAAATCATCATGCTAGCTGTTGTAATATTTACTTGAACAAAACCAGTAATAATCCAGAAGTCAAATATAGACATCGAACTCTTCCAATTCCATGTATGCATTCTTGGTATTGAAAATACGAAGGAATATTGGTGGTCACAATTGTCAAGAGTTTTAAATAATTTCTTAATAGCAAAAAGGAGAATTGTTATTACATTGATTTCTTGCCAACTGTTTGATAAAATGCCATGTGTATGATTTATACGGAAATTGGTAAAATTCAGATGGTTTATCGATGAGGCCAAGTTAGGCTCATTACACAAACAGTTCAATCAACCATTACATCAAAAGGAGTTAGCAAGGATCAAAAAAATGTATAAAAACCCTTTAAATCGATCCATTGCTTTCTAGTTGAATCGAGTGTGATTATCATGAATTGCCCATCAAATTGGACATGGAGAATCAGTGACTTGACTACCCCAAAATGGAAGATTCAATGCAAGAAGTGAGAAAGATGCATATGCTTCAATACTTTTCTCTCAAAAGCCTTTTGAAAATGAAAATGAATGAACTAACAAGCTAAATGTATGATAACCATGAATAATGAAGCTAAAATAAAAGTGTAAACTATCAAGAATATGAGCAATGCATCTACCATTAATCTATGAAAGGAAGCTAAGATGCCATTAAACTAAGAAATGAAACTACAAATGCTAATATGTGAGTAAACTACTACGAGAGCAAGAGCTATGAGTGCACAATAAAACCCTAGAATGAAAATAGCATTATAATTCTATTCTCAAGATTGTCCATATGAATGAGCAAAGGGAACTATCCCTTTTATAGGAAATTCCAAAAGATGGATGGTTGAGATTAAGAGGCAAAAGGAGATGAGAAACGGTGGAGATGCGACTTCCCTCAATCCATATGAAATGATTTGATTGGTAAACCTTGTGGAGAATAAGAAAAAATTGGTATTTCCCCTTTTTTTATTTGTTTTATTTTGATTTTAATGTGCTCACACATGTGTGAATGGGTTCCTTTTTGAAAGAGACTTTAGGAATTTTTTATTTATCCCAATGTTTTATGCATTTTAGGTGTCTTAGGATTTAGGATTGATGATTTGATTCAACAAGTTAGGATTAAAATTATGTAATCAAATTTGTTTAAGTGGTCTCATAATTAGGGTTTAGGGTCTAGCTTATGAGTGTCTTTGATTTAGAATTTATTAAAACCAATTAATCAGAAGTTAGGGGATATAGGTTTGCTAGACCAATTTTAGGTGATTACAGTTGTAAGTAGAGTTATGTCTAGTCTATAAAGGAAATCCTTGTGTACATATTTTCTAGGTTCTTCTATCTGGTTCTTTTATAGTGGCTATGCCCTGGACCTGTAGTTTCCTTTTCTGTGCATTAATAGTCATCCCTATTTTTCCTTTTATTGTCATTTAACTATCTTGTGCATGTTTTTCCTTGTGTTGAATGCTTCTTTTTTTCCTTCAAATTTGTATGTCATGCTTAACATGCTCTTGAATTGTGTATTTTGAATATGTCTTTCTTTTCAATATTCCAATAGTTCTAACCTGCATATGAGTCATTGGAGGGTATATTAAAGTTAATATCTATGTAGTTTGGGGGGACTTATTAATGAGATGTAAAATTATAGGAAGGGATCAACCACATTCGATCGGGTGCACAACTCCCATTCCCTTTTCATGGATTCCTTGTCCCTTTTCCCCTCAAAATTGATAGTTTAGTTGCACCTTGATTGGAAGTAAGTTGGCCTTCTACATAGATTAAACCTCACATGTGTAAAGTTCAACACTTGGAGGTTGATTCAATGTTTCACAAGGTATCTCCAGGGTCATACCCCAAGCACAGGTGTAGTTTTTTATAATAACAATTATGATTAGGGATAAGATCATGATTAGGATTATGTAATTAAGGACTATGGTAACACTAAGCCCAAAACCCTATAACCATAATATCTAAACCCTAAATCCTCTCTCTCTCTCTCTCTCTCTCTCTCTCTCTCTCTCTTCTCCACCTCCCTCACTCTTTCCCTCTCTCCCCCATCTCCCTACCTCTCTCTTCATCTCCCTTCCTCTCTTCCTCTCTCTCAACATTAAACACTGTAACAATAAGCCCTAAATAGTAAACCCTTTATACCTTTCCCCTTCTCCCTTTACAGTGAAATATTGTTGAGGTACACATACCTCTCTAAAGAGAAAATATTCCATATCTAACCTTTAATTTGATATATAACATAAAATTAGAAAAAGTACATCTTACCAACCATTGTGACTCAAAACACATCTCTCTCTCTCTCTCTCTCTACATACATACATACATACATACATACATACATACATATATATATATATATATATATGTTTGTATATATCTTCCTAATTATATTTTTTTGTTGTTTTCTGATATTATTTTATTGTATATATGAAGTTGTAGGTTGAACTAGACAAATTATGTTGCTCAACCTAAACAAGTTTATTTCAAGGTTTGTAAGATATGTTTTTTCACACATTTGAGGTTATCTCAAACAAATAGTTGGATTTTACAACCTTTATATTATAGTAACAAAGGTATGTGCACCACAAAAAAGTATATTCCTATTTTTATGTTTCTTTAGAGTTGTGATAAGATTTAATTTTAAATATGAAAGTTATAGTTTGAACTACTATGTTATGTTATTCAACTTGCACAAATTTAGTTCATGGTTCATAAGATGCATTTTTTTTAACATATGTTATCTTAAAGGAATGATTGGAGCTCACAACACTCCTCTTCAAGTAATAGAGACATCTTCACCCCAAAAAAAGTGCTTTTATCATTTTTGTTTCTTAAGTTACAATAAGTTTTATTGTAAGTAATTCATTGCTTGCAGAATTACACATTATATTTTGCAACTTATAGAAGGTTAGTTCATTATTTGTATGATGTGGTTTTATGCTCATTTTATGGTATCTCAAATGCACAGTTAAATATTGTGACCTTCCTCTTTAGGTTTTAGAGGTATGTGCACCCCAACAAAATAATATTACTCATCTTATGTTGTCAAATTGTTCAACATATATGTAGGAGTACAAAAAAAAAAAAAATGATGAGAAAAATAAATGTAAAATGAATAACGAAAATAAATTATTAAAGAAAAAAATAACATGAATTACTCCAGAGGAACAACTATGAGATGCACAATAGAATTATGAGCATACCAAAATACCTTGATGCCATCAAGAGACATGAGAGAAAACAGGCATTCAAACCACCCAAACACTAATTTTAGATAATCCAAAACATGCAACATTGAAGTACTAAGCACCATGTTCTAGATCAAAACCCTTGTATTTATAGGTCTACATTTCAACTTACAATAATATCATTGTTGCTAGTGTTGGATAAACCTCATTTAACTTATACACATCATAGGATATTAAACACAATGTTTTTGTGTAGCATGTGAAGTGGACCTACAAATCATGGTATGTTTTCAAGTATAGGATATCAAACATAGTGTGTTTGTGTCCCATGTGAAATGGTGCTTAAAAATCCAATGGAATTTGTTACTATATTGTGGAAACGTAAAACCAAATCATTATAGCATACCATTATCTCTTCTTTAGTAGACCAAAGATATTAGTTTGTTGACCAAAGTAGATTAATTATTAGGAGAGGATTAGATGTGTGATTAAGACCTATAATCTGAGAGAGAGAGAGAGAGAGAGAGAGAGAGGAGGTGAAATTGTTCCCCACAATCCCATATAGATGTAAGGTAGAATGTGTGTGTTTTGTAGGCACATAGGTAAGACATGCAAAAGGATATAAGGAACTTGCATCCCTACAAGGGTCAATAGGTACAGGTTTTTCATAATTTTTTGTCAATGTGTCATGTTATATGAATATTTTTTGCTAATAGGTTGTGGTATCCCCCTAAGATTTGGGCCCTTCACCCCCGTGGTACTACCTAATGCTTCCCATGTTAGTTTGTGGGTGTGTGGGGGAAACAAGGTGAATGGATTTTTTTTGTTCCCTGCAACCCCATAGAGATGTAAGGTATGAAAGAGTGTGTTTCACAGGAAGACATGGAATACATGCAAAAGGATATAAGAACCTTGTCTCCCTATGAAGATCAATAATTTGTGGGGTTTTCTTCCAGTCGTCTGATCTAAATGGGGATCTCTTTCCCCCTCCCTCACTCTCTCTCTCTATTTCCTTATCTCATCTTCCCCACCTCTCTCCCTCTCTTCCTCTCCACTACCTCTCTCCCTCTCTCTTCCATCACCCTACTACACACTCTCTTTTTTCCAAGATCCCTTTACCCTCTCTCTCCCCCCTCTCAGTCTCTCCTTCTCTACCCCATCTCCTTACCAATATCTATCTCTTCCTCCACTCTCTCAGTCTCTCCCCCATCTCTCTACCAGATTAGTTTTCCTCTCTATCGATTCTAACATTGATCTTGGCACAAAGAATGGAAAGAGAGCGCGTGATATATATATATATATATATATATAATGGCTAGATTTTAGTGATTTGGTTAGGGTTAGAATTGTAGTTATACTTATGGTTAGGGTTAGGGTTTTCATCAGGGTTACGATAAGGATTGGGTTTAAGGTTAGGATTCTAGTTAGGGTAAGGAATGGGGTTATTATGGGGGTCATATTTATGGTAAGGGACTACATTATGATTAGGCTATCTCAAATTAGAGGATTATTTATGTATCCTAAAACTTGTACCATTGACCTTGCACCCTAAACCCTATGTAGAGAGGGAGAGGGAGATATATAGATGTTATGGGAGAGAGAAGAGGATGAGATGGGTAAAGGGTAAGGGGAGGGAGGTAGATAACTAGAGAGGGGTGTTAGCACTATTTTTCAAAATTTTGTTATAAGGGTCAAGGGTTTCCTTTACCGCGTTTTGGTTGGAAAGTTTTAAATTTTGAATGTTATAGCGGGTGAGGTCTCCATTTTCAAAGTCTAACGACAAAGTATTTTGTATTTTTAAGCTTGTTCACGAGGTCCCCAACAATCATTTAGTAAGTTTTCTTAACCCACAAGTGTGTGCATATTATAAAAGCAAGCTTGGTTATGTGGTCACTAGCATTTTTATGTTAAACCTTTTTGTGTTGCAAGTGTGTGAGTAATGTAATGTCTAACCATCATCGCCAGGCCGCAGGCTCCTAACTATTAAGTGCTTTTAAGTTATGAGTTGGCGATTGAAGGGAATGTCATGCTATCACTGGGTAACAAGAAGTTTGCGGCTAAGTCATTTTAGCATGCGAATGTGCGACATGGTTACTCTAGAGGTTTAGTTAGTCTTATCACTCAGTCGCTGGTCTATTTGATCTCAAGACTTTTAAGTTGTGAGTATGCGACGATTTAAATTTTATATTGTTAGTAGTTTTTGCAAGGTCACAAATGCTAAGTCATCAAACAATTTTATAGTGTGAGCTCGCGATAAAGTGTTAAAAGGTTTTGAAATTTTGGTGGTTGCATGCTCGCAAAGGTTTAAGTTGGGTTGAGTTTTTAATCATGAGCTTGCAATAAAGGTTTAGATTTGATGAAGATCAATGGTTGTTGTTCGATTGCTAATGAAAAGGGAATATTATATATGTTGTGGCGAGCTCACAATAAAGGGATTGATAAGTGCATGGGTCAAGTTGCGAGCTTGATTATTCAACATGATGGATGAGGAAAAGGGAAGAACAGGGGTGTTGAAAAATTAGATGGTGGCATGAGGATTTTTCTCTCGGGTGCTATGAAATTTGAATGATAATCAGTTAGAAAAGGCGCACAGCTAGTTTTTGCACCAAAGTTCAAAAAGGGAAATAAATGCCAATTAGTCTCAATTGTTGAATGTCATTCATGCATGTGTAAGAAGTAATGGTGAATTGGCAACGGTTAGTTTTCTATAAATTTTTATGATTGAGCTTAGATTTGGTACAATTGTTTTCTACGTCCAAGAGATTTTGAGCGGTGTAACAGAGATTGTATTCTAAGCTTGATTTGCAAGCTTCTTGTCAAATTGGTGATGGTGTATGTATGTAATTTTCAGGATGAGCGAGGAAAAATCTAGTGGAGTTTCAAAGGCTTCTGGAAAGAAAGAAGTGGTGATTAAAAAAGTATGTGGATGAATTTGCAGACTTGTTACAAGGGACTTCCAGTGCAACGACCACTAATTTGATGGAACAGAAGGATTCATGGTCCAAGTACAGGAATCCAGTTACTCTAAATCATTTAGGTAATTCTTTGTTGCATTACTTTTAGAATAATAGAGTTAAGCTAGTTCCAATGAGTAATCCATGGAATTTGAACATGGCCAATTTAATTATACCTGATGTTTTTTTTTATGTTGATTTGATCAAAGAATTAACAAAGAAATATTATCCTGTGTCTAGGGTAATTAGGAGAAAGAACAAAAATGCCCTAGTTTCTATAGATAGACAAAAATTTTGGGGAGGCCTTTAAGATTTATGGTGCCATATGTACATAAATTAATCTGGAACACGTAACTAGTGATCATGAAAGGCATGAAAAAGTGATCAAACAACATGAAATGATAAGATATATGCCTAGGGTAGATGGGAGGTTGGTCAAAATCCCTAAAAACTTAAAGTCGACATTTGATGTCTCATTTCTCCATTATTATATACAATGCACCATTTATGGGTTGTGTAGAGTCTTGAGATTTGATGGAGACACAACAATGATAGCTAACTTACTGATGATGGTCATGGATATTCAACATCTAGAGTTAAATATAGATTATGATTATGTCATCTATGTGGTGGACTGCATACACAATTCTTTGGTGGAGATTCAAAGAGGTTATTTTGCTCCCACTTTCAAGCATTATTCACTCTTGATATTTTTAATTATGTTCTACAATGAGGAGTTCATGGATAAAGAATTGGAATTTTTCAAAGAGAAGTTTGGAGTTGAAATGCCTTTGCATAGGTGGAATCAAGTGTGGTATAGTAAGTCTTCTCAATCCTCCTTTGTTTGTTTTGAAAATTGGATTTTTACTCCAATCTTGGATATGCTAGGAGTCAAAAGGGAGAGATTATTCATTGATGTCAGGAGGATTTTAAGACCCTGGCATTTTCTTCCAAACTAGTCAGTTAGTCATAATTAGGGGAATTTATTCTTCTTTGACAACTTTACTGTCATTAGGGTCTATGGATGTTCCCAGTCCCCACATGTTTTACCTAAATTTGTTCTAGGTAGGATTGCTTTTATGGAATTTATTTGGCAGATCACCCTGGTTGATAAGGAGTATTTAGAGGGGCACAAAAGAGGTAAATTTAAACCTAGGATGTGGGTAGAGTCTGATTTCTCTATTGGAAAGAATGATTTTGATGACCTCAACAGCTTTTTTAAAGCAATATAGATTGTTTAATATTGTTTCTAGATTTTGTGATCCAGAAGGTTTTCTCAAGACAACATTTGAAAACCATGACCCCCTGGGCCACAATAAGCGATCATGAAGATTTGAATGATGAGGATGTGGTAAGAAACCTACTACAAAGGAGTGAAGTCCAAGAAAGGAGAAGGAAGTGGAAGGCCCTCATGAGAGCAGAGGCAGAATGGAAAGAATCAGATCCTACTTTCTCTGCTTTTTTCCCTAACACTCCATTTCTCCATAGAATTGACAAGATGCTTGGATTGTATGAGAATTGATGGCACAAGCACCACAATTTCATAGTGAGGATGCCAAACCACAAAAATCTCAAGGCACACAAGCCTTTCATGGCAAGAGATCCTTGGAAGAAATGGAAGAGAACGAAGAGAGTGGTGATGAGGCAATATGAACTAGGCAGTCATTAGCTAAAAAGAAAAGGACTGAAGAAAAAATAGAAATAGTAAGAAGGGATCTAGCATGAGCTATAGTCATAGAATAGGGCATACATTTTAAAGGTGTGCGCACAGCTGAGGGAAATCCAACAAGATAAGGGACAAGGATAAAATGAAATGGCCTCTGCCACAGGACTAGATAAGAGGATTATAATGTCAAATGAATTCATGAAGGATGATAATTTTGATGACATGTAACTGATTGAATGTTTGATAATGTTAAGTTGAAGATGATGCAAGACATTAAATCAGTTAATGGTTTGTATTCTCATTGATGTAAACTTGATATCATCTATATGGTCATGTACATAATGCCAAAGACTTCAGAGAATCAATGGAACAAAGATTATGCTTTCTGCAATGCATAAAAGTCAAGTATTCACTAAGTGACAGACAACGCCGATGGAGTGCACACCATCAATAAAGATAGAGAAAAAGTCACAATGATAACCAACAAGCAAAAGAAAGTGTTTCTTGACAAGCTGAAAATAGAGTTTCCCGATGAGCAAGATCTAATGATGCCCAACGGACGGAGATCCCAAAGCTAACTGAAGTTACACTGATGGAACTGGCAGTTGTCACTGATGACAAACTGTAGAATTGACAGACGAAACAGAGAGATCAGAAAACAAAAAAATATCTAGCTGGCAAAGCTTAAGGATAGAATTAACTGGTTGTTTTATTTTTTTTATTTGAGCACAGTTAAGTAATTGATTTAAATAAGATTTATACAGTTGGAAAGAAGATAACTACGAGATAAATCAGAAGTTAAAGCCATAAATCAAATTGGATGGATTGTTTTTCACGCCAAGAATCAAGAATTAAGAATCATGAATTAAGGAATATCATGTATATATAAGAGAAAAGAATAATTCATTTCTGCATGCAATCAGTTACACAAAAGGGGAGTGAATAGAAAGAAGATGCTGAAAAGAAACTGGTGAAGGATAAACTTCATACAGTCCTGATCAATCAAGCTAAGGGAGAGCTAAATAATTCTGCAGACACCAAAAAATAGTGAAGCACAACATCTGTAATGCCCCGCCAGGGAACCCAGGAGAACTTAACCTAAACACGACACTAAGTTCACGGAATAATTTTTTTTTTAAAATGTTTACAAACAATATTAATAACAATGCGGAAGCAACACAATGAAGTA
>MU225250.1:847277-869050 GCA_018584345.1 Thuja plicata | reverse complement strand
ACAAGAATGTAATCGGTACAAAATGGATATTCAGGAACAAACTGAACGAGAATGGAGAAGTCACAAGGAACAAAGCAAGACTAGTATGCAAAGGGTATGCACAAGAGGAAGGTATAGACTATGGAGAGACCTTTGCACCCATTGCTAGGCTAGAAGGAGTAAGAATAATACTTACTTATGCTGCATATAGAGGATTCAAAGTATATCAAATGGATGTCAAGTCAGCATTCCTAAATGGAATACTTGAAGAAGAGGTATACATCGAGCAACCAGAAGGGTTTGTAGATCCAGACAAGAGAAACATGGTATGTAGACTTCACAAAGCCTTGTATGGATTGAAACAAGCTCCCAAAGCCTGGTATGAAGGACTTCATTCCTATCTAAAATTATTGGATTCATGAGGACTAGTGAAAACAGTAATCTTTATTCGAAAGAAGACACTAATGCTAACACTTTGATTGCTGAAATATTTGTTGATGACATCATATTTGGAGGAAATGATGTGCTATGCAAATCATTTGCTAATGAAATGAGAAAAGAATTTGAGATTTCTATGTTTGGAGAGATCAAGTTCTTTCTTGGTCTATAGATCATTCAACAAAGTGAAGGTATTTTCATTACACAGTCCAAATACATCAAAGAGGTCCTAAAAATATTCAAGATGGAAGATTCCAAACCTGTTGGAACACCGATGGCTACTAGATGAAAATTAAAAAAGGAAGACAAGATAATAGAGGTAAATCAGACTCTGTACAGATCAATGATGGGAAAACTCATGTATGTTGTACACACTAGACCAGATATTGCACATGCAGTAGGAATTGTTTCCAGATTTTTTGCTAACCCCAGGGAATCACATATGACTGCTGTGAAAAGATTTATAAGATATCTGAAGAATACTAAGGAATTTGGCTTATGGTATAGAAGAGAAGGCAAATTTGAACTTAAGGTGTTTACTGACGCTGATTGGGCTGGAAATCTTGATGACTGGAAGAGCACAACTGGAGGAGCATTCTTTATGGGTGACAGGCTTGTCACATGGATTAGCAAGAAGCAAGGATGTATCTCTCAGTCTACTACAGAAGCAGAATATGTTTTTGCTACTGCAAACTGCTCAAATATTGCATGGATGAAATAGTTGCTGGAAGGTATGCATATGAAGATCACAGAACCAATGATTATCTATTGTGATAACACCAGTGCAATAAACATTTCCAAGAATCCAGTCATTCATGCAAAGACTAAACACATTGCCATCAAGTATCATTATTTAAGAGAATAAGTTCAAGAAAAAGAGGTGATACTTGAATACGTGCAATCAAAAGAATAATTGGCTGATATCTTCACTAAGCCACTGCCCAAGGATATATTTGAGTACCTGAGAAAGAGACTGGGGGTCAGACCCATGTCTACCATTTAGTAAAAGACTTAAGGCTGCATTAGCCTATATATTATCATAATATCATTCTTGTTGATGTGAGAAAAAGATGAACTTCAAAGCTACATCTATATATAGAAAGGTATATATCAGAACTAAGCACTAGAGCATATTGTTGTATTGATGATGGATAAGGGAAATTCAAGGAATATATTATGGATAGAAGAAAATTGTTTGACATGAATGTCAGATATTTGTAAAATATTTTTTTGGCATTGTTGGCAAAGGGAGAGAATGTATCCATATTATCATCAGAAACTATTCATTATCAGATTCACTCAAAATAGGGAGAGATCATATCCATAGGGAGAGAATTTGTATAAAAGTTGCAAACAAAAGACAAAGACATCAAAGAAGAAGAAAAGTCAAAAGCGATAAATTGACACTAATAGAGGACACAACACATGAGAAGAAGAAACACAGAAAGTTGCAAGAATCAAATCTAAGCTAACATAAAGCTTACCAGCGGTTAGACATTTTTATCAATTATCAAAAAAAACTATTTGGTAATTTGATGAATCTCAACAATTGTATTTTATATTGTATTAGAAATAGTATAGTGTGATAATATAGTATGTTTCCATCAATGCCAAAGGGAGAGATTGATGACATGTAACTGATTGAATGTTTGATAATGTTAAGTTGAAGATGATGCAAGACATTAAATCAGTTAATGGTTTGTATTGTCATTGATGTCAACTTGATATCATATATACAGTCATGTACATAATGCCAAAGAATTTAGAGAACCAATGGAACAAATATTATGTTTTCTACAATGCATAAAAGTCAAGTATTCACTAAGTGACAAACAACACTGACGGAGTGCACACCATCGATAAAGACAGAGAAAAAGTCATAGTGATAACCGATGAGCAAAAGACAGTGTTTCCCAATGAGATGAAAACAAAGTTGCCCGATGAGAAAGATCCAATGATGCCTGATGGATGGAGATCCTGAAGCTAACTGAAGTTACACTGACAGAACTGGCAGTTGTCACCAACGACAAACTACAAAATTGACCAACGAAACAGAGAGATCAGAAAATGACAAAATATCTAGCTGGCAGAGCTTAAGGATAGAATTAACTGGTTGTTTAATTTTTTTTATTTGACCACAATTAATTAATTGATTTAAATAAGAGTTATACAGTTGGAAAAAATATAACTACAAGATAAATCAGGAGTTAAAGTCGTAAATCAAATTGGCTGGATTGTTTTTCACGCCAAGAATCAAGAAGCATGAATTAAGGAATATCATGTCTATAAAAGAGACAAGCATAATTCATTTTTGCATGCAATCAGATACACAGAAGGGGAGTGAATAGAAAGAAGATGCTAAAGAGAAACTAGTGAAGGATAAACTTCATACAGTCCTGATCAAACAAGCTAAGGGAGAGCTAAAGAATTCTACAGACATCGACAAACAGTGAAGCACGACATCACAAAGAAGAAAGTGTGGAGCACAAAGGAATTGAATTGATCCATTGATCAGAGAGGTATTGTACTTAAATAGATCTGAAAATCCGCAATTCAAGTTACATTAGAAATAGGTCATTGTGTTTCAGTTTAACCACTGAAGCATCAAGTCTCTTAACAGAGTAGGACTTTACAGTCTTCTATAATTGAGGTATATCCTAACAGATTACCAAAAATGTTGATTCATGAAAGTAGCATTAAATTTTCATAAAGCCTATTGACAGCCTAAGAAGGAGGTTGATTCAAGGATGGTAGCAAGATTTGCCTAAAGCCTATTGACAATCTAAGAATGAGGCTGATTTAAGGATGGTAGAAAAATAGATGCCAGATACTAAGTGACAACCTATGTATTAAAAATACTCTAACAAGGTCACACTTAGCAGTGTGTTTGTAACCTTTAACAGGGTTGGCTCCTAACAGGGCTCACTTCAGAAGAGTGAAAATTTGGGGTACCTATCCCAGTGGTTTTTTCCCTTAACAAGGTTCCCACGTTAAAGTCTATGTGTTATGTGTGTATGGTTTATTACTTTATTGTTTTGCATTTCACATATGCATTTCTGGATTGATTGGTATACTCTGCATATTTATTGAGTATCGGTAAATAAGTTTTACTACTTATCGGTAATCAAGGAGAATAATGACAAACAAGGTAAACTGATAGACAGTTAATTATTTCAAGTATTTCAAGGCATGCATCTTGTAGGGATTTAATAATTTGAGGTGTATTGATTGGTGGATTAAAGTTTAAAGGATAAAAATTTGAAGGCCACTGATTCACCCCCCCTCCTCTTTCAGTTATTACTAACAAATTTATCAAATCCACTAAATTCAAAATTTTCTTGATCAGATAGAAACAAAGTGATTTGACACAAAACCTAATTGCAGAGAAGAAGGTGGTGAAGAGAAAAATGAGGAAATTGTAAAAATGTTGCAAGGATACAACCCTAACAGTGAATTGATCACTGTTGAGTAGACAAGAGAATTGGTCAAAAATAGTGGTATGCTATTGATGTCTAACTTGGACACTCAATCCACTTTCATTATTGACTAGATTAGAAAACAAGAAAATACCATGTGCAAATCTGATTTTGAAATTGATGATGTGTTGAGAGGATCAAGATTTGATCCTAAATCAAAGACATTTGCTATATGGTCCTTGTCTCCTCCCACACAAAGCCCACATGTGTTGAATATAAGATGTTAGTGAACAAATTTTTCCCTTTGAAAAATAACAAGTAAAGACTCTTATACCCTGAATGCAGAAGGAAAAATGCACTAACAGTTGAGTGAGCTACTCACAACCACACTCTTTGTTTTAAAGGAACAACTACCTTATACAATGATCAATCTGTAATAACCTTTTATTAAGAAAGAATTTATTTCAAGATACACTTTTGACTAGAAAGTATGAAAGGCTACAATTCACATTCAACATAGATAAATGGCTAACTATTTTGAGATTTTAAGATCTTTAAGATATATGTGCCAACTGACTCAAATCTTAAACAAACAAATAAATTAAGAATGGTTGATTCACAAAGATATCAAATCTTTCAAAAAGATTACTGAATAAATTCTTAGATATACTTGCAAATTATGGTATTATACTCATCTAATTCTGACTAAAATCAAAATCACTCACTCCAATAGACCAACTAATCAATGAAAATACCAAGATCTGCTTATATAACCAACTGATAATATATTCACATATTCAGAATTCACAGTTTAACCACCATAGAAATAACTTAAACAAAACAGATAATATTGCAAAGTTTTCTTTCCAGAGAACCGTCCCTCACTTGGTCATCAAAAATAACATATATAGCCATGCAGGGCTTGAATCAATTTTCAATAACTAATTGCCCTAAAGATAGCAAAAACCCTCGGAAAGAAACAAAATAGAAAAACTATCAGAAAACTAATTGGCCGATAGGCCAATTCTAGCTCCATCATGTGCTTTGGTGGCATATTTTTCTATTTTCCACTTCTCAAATGCCACAGAGAAGCTCTTCCTCAATTCTTGATTCAGTTTGGAAACTGCCTCAAACCTCCGCAACCAAACACTCTTGAAAATCTGCATCTGATGGGATTTGTCTTCAAAGATTTTCATCTGTTCATAACCATAGACCACTATTGACTCCACATGAGCTAATATTGAATGATCTTCATCCCAATTTATTTAGCAGCTTTCAGTTTTTCCACCTTTGGATTGAAACAAGCAAGTACTTTGGTCATTTCACTACTAGCCTCATTTTCCAGTCCAATGATTTTTCCTGTACATTCATTTTGTGCATGCATGATCTCCCTTGTACTGATCTAGTTTTCAATTATCTGGGATGATTCCTCGATGACTTGTTCATATAGTGTTCCTTCCCACTCCATATTCATCTTAACAAAAAATAGTGAATTCTCATTGATCCCTGGCACTGCTTTTCAGAGAGAAACTTGTTTATACTATAAGTATAAACATCTTCCATGTTGTGTACTTCAATCTTCAATTGCTCTTTTTCATTTCTCCACAGATCCACATCTTCAAATATCTTTCACAACTGTTCAGATTTTTCCATCAAGCTATCAAAATCACAAGCAAAATTGGTAATTTCTTTGGTTACCTTATCCATCCAGATGAAGAAGGCCTTTGATATGGACCTGTCCTTGTGAACTTGATCTAGGAATTTCAGATTCTCTGGAGACTTGACATCCAGGTCAAATGGGACTATCGACAGTGGTTGAGGCACATGATTGTGAATTTGTTGAATGTATTTGGCCATTTCACAAATAGCCTGCTTCAATCTCATCTTGTCTTATGCATCCTTTTATACATGATGGTTGATCATTTTATTCGCTGAGTTTAGAATATTCAAGTTGGTGGCCCTAGTGGACATTCCCAAATTTATCTTTTCCACATGAAAATCCTTCTCTGTGACTTCATCACTAGTTTTATCAAAATTTGGCTTGAATATTTCTGCCATCTAGTGACCTGTTTTAGCATCCACATCAACTATTGCTTCCACTTTCGGTTTCTCACCTCGTGGAGTTTTTCCAAGATATTTGATGTCCAACAGGGGCTAAGATAGGAACAATGTTCCTTTTCTTGTTGACTGATAACTCCATCCAATTTGGGCTTTTTGGTGTAGAATCATTTGTAGGAGTGTTTAATATTGACAAGCCTTGTTGACATTCTCCTGCTGATTGAGTTTTTGAAGGACTGACTGGGCTCTTGTCCATTTTAAGTTTCTTTTGAGGTTGTGATTCACTTCCTTTCGCCTCAAGGTCAATTACAATGCAGGGGACCGTATCTATATTTTCCTTCCTTTTCTCCTAGCTCTCATGGTCCTTGTAGATTGTGCAAGAATTGACTTTTCTTCTTCAAGATGGTCTTTTATTCCAGTTTTAGATTCACCTGCAGGAAGCAATTTATCAGTTTCATTAGTAAGGGCAGAGGAAGTTGTGAGTTTTGAAATTCTTGTACTTTTCCTGGTTACTAAATGAGGAGTCTCTTTCTTCTTCTTCTTTCTCATTTCTTTCAGCCATTTTTCTATTATTTTGAACACTTCATGAGAAATACCACTCAAATCCTCTACTTTTTCTCTTCCCCAATCTACTTTTCTAGCTACTGCTTCATTATTTTGTTCCATATGTTTGGGTTCTGTCACATCTTCTTCATCATCAGTACCAAATCCTTTAATTTTAAAAGGTAGCCGCAAGGTGACATTCAAGCTCAATGTAAACCTAGAATGTAGCCTCTTTACAACCTCTAACTCAACTATACAGTCTGCCCAAAAATCTTCTAACTCTGGCTGATGTAGAAAAGTGGTATCTACTTTGAACGGATTTGCCACGAATTTCTTGCTATCGAAATAGCTTCAACTTTGATAAGAAGGGAGATTGATCACCTTTAGTTCGGCATCAGGGGAGGACATAGCATGTGTTAATCTGAAATGATAATGCCCTATATCAATAGGGAAGAAGGAACCTACTCCTCTCTTGGGTCTGAACTTCACTCCTACTTGGAGTATTTGTATGCATATCTCTAATAGAATATATTTATCCCAGCAATATCGTGGAAGCTTCATAGCTTCACCCTCAAGTAACTGAAAGTGGGGAATTGAATAAAGAAACTACCGTAAATTTTAATCAATTACATAGCTTATTTAGACATTCTATAATTTTCCCTTCCTCTCAGCTCAAAAACAAGCTTGGCTAGGAATGTATCTTGTACTCTTTAGAAATTCCCTGGATTTCTCTTCTTCTGTAAATAAGAATGATATTCATAGATCTTCATATCATCTTTCCATGGTTCATGGGGAAAACCTTCCCAATTCTTTCTAATGACTAAAACATAAAATAGATATGAAGACATATAGAAATTGGATGCCTCCGCAAATTGGGATAACTCTTCATCAAGTCTTTCTGCTATTACCTCGGCCCAGTCAACATATTTTCCTTCACTTAGAATGGTTTGGACAAAAATATACATCCAGTCTTCCCACATAATATCATTAGGTTTACCTTTCAGTCTGTTTAACATGACCACAATGTCACGCACCTCCCTTATCAAATGATCCTTTTTTAGAGGTTTTGGCAACCTATAACCCCCCCTCTCGGCTTTCAATAACCAGTCTCTGGCTATGTTATTTCTATAATCTTTGAAATTAAGGTGAAATTCCTTCTTAGCCTTCTCAAAGTCACAGTTGACATAAGTTTCTACAGAAGGGATTCTCAGAGCAGCCATGACTACCTGTCTATTTATGGAAACCAACACTTCTCCAGAAGGAAGACAAATATATTTGTCAATCCTATCGTACCTATTTCTTCATTCCATTACCAATTCAAGGCACAGAGTCCCCTCGGGAAAACCAGCAGCCTCCAAAAGTCCGCTTTCTACAATCTTGGTTGAAAGGGTTCCTGCCTCTGCATTCTTCAATCTTTGAACAATCTCTGCTATGTCTTCATTTACAAGAATTGTGTCTCACATCTCTGGTAAACAACTACTTATAAGAGAAAACTTGTTCTCCTTTACAAATCTGGCTTGAGAAGCCGACTCACTAGGAATACTCATAGTGACCCTTAAATAAATGATTTCAAGGAAAAGAGATGAAAAAGACTGGAATTTCCTTTCTTATAGCATATAATTCTTAAAAGAAGAAAGGAAAATGAGGAAGATTACTTTAAACTCACCGAAGTTGTATGTTTTTCACTTCCATAGAAAAACCTTCAATATGCTTCGGCTTTGTATGTGCTTCCAACGGTTGTATGAAAATAGAAAAGGCAATTAGAGAAGATTTAATACATACATTTAGTTTGCCCTTTTTTGGTAATCATGATTGCTTGCTGCGAATTAATGATTTCCGCCGTCATTTGCTGGCCACGTCCAATCACATTTATTTCCTCTTCGGGCAAGTTGTACTTTCACTGAGCTGGCATTTATTTCCCATCTTTTTAGAAATAGATCTCTTAAAGGAAAGTGAGATCCGACACATGACATGAGTATTTATCATTATTGCATTTTAGATTTTGAACCTTGAACTGTGAAGCGCGAAGTTCAAAGTTCATAATTCCACATGCCTTAGTCATATATTGATAAAATTATAGATGAGACAGACTAATGCATGACGCATGGGAAGATATTGAATTATGAACACAAAAAGAAGAAGTTCAAAGTTCAAGATTGTAAAAAACACTGACGCCAAAATGGGAAAAGATGCGGGTTGAAAATGTGTCATACTTCTATGAATCATTCCATCCAAGGTTGCTCAAGAATGAGGCCTAAAATATCGATCCATAGCTCTCTAGTCATAGAGTGCAAAGGTTTGAAATGGAGGCCCTCAAATTGACCTAGTTAGTGCCTATGCAAGTACACCATGAAATGAGAGATTCAAATGCATGAAAATAAAATCTACTCTATATGATTGTAATGCATGAAAGGAAACTAATATAAATGATAACAATGCATGATTATTCTATGAAAGGAAATACAAATGCAAGTTTATTCTATGAAAATAAGCATGAATATAATCTACATGAGTAGCCATGAATGCAAGAAGAAGAAGACAAGAAGAGAGAAGTTGCAATATCCAAGCTTGAGTGATCAAATCCTCCTCCAAAATTGCTCTCCAAATCTGCAGCATAACAATACTATGAAAACCTAATATGAAAATGAGAAGGAGAGGTCTCCTTTTAAAGGAAAGTGAACGGTTGAGATTAAGAGGCAAAAATCAAAGGCTATGATTAAGAGGCAAAAACCCACCACTTAGGAGGATGTGATGAAAAAGCGATTTTATTTAATATTTATTTAATTTATTTCCTTTTTCATCAAATAAAGTGCTTTAAGTGGGGATTTTTATTTATTTAATTAAAAGATGGGTTTTCTTTCAATTAAATAAATTAGAAGAATTTTATTTAATTGAATGGGAGGAATTTAATTTAATTAAATAAGAGGAATTTTATTTAATTAAAAGGGAGAAATTTAATTTAATTTAATAAGATGAATTTTATTTAATTAAAAGGGAGATTTAATCTTTTAATTAAATAAAAATGATCAAACCTTAGGAAATATTGAAATAATTGAATTAATTACAATTTGATCAAGGAAATTGATTTGAATTAAAAATATTGCTAAGCATTGATTCAGGAAATTGATAAATTGATGAAATGATAAATGGGGCCCATAGTCTAGGCAACCATTTTAGGGTGCATACACATAATTCCATATGCCTTAGTCGTATATTGATAAAATTATAGATGAGACAGAATAATGCATAACGCATGGGAAGATATTGAATTATGAACACAAAAAGCAGAAGTTCAAAGTCCAAGATTGTAAAAAACACTGACGCCAAAATGGGAAAAGATGTGGGTTGAGCATGCAAAGCGACAAGTGCATTTTGGAAAATTGAACCTTGAACATTGAACCGTGAGGTTCAAGATTCAAGATTCGATATTACATTGACACACAAATGCACGGGATATGGAACTTTTCTGACCAAAAGGAATGCATACAGGGATGTAAAATGGAAAATGGGAAATTGAACCTTGAATCTTGAACTGTGAAGCTCAAAGTTCAAGATTCAATATGCACTTCAACATAATACATGATACTTGGAAAAAAATAAATCATAAGGCTTTTTGACTTGCAACAGGTGGCTCCAACTAGGGATAGGACCGTGAGGGACAAAACAAATAACTCCAAAAGTCATTGGTTCCACACAAAACTAAGCCTACTAACAACAAAACCCTAACTTAAAGCACAACAAAACTTTATGTACACAAAAGACCAGCTACTTAACGTTCATAAAGCTTGAGATCTTGCCCGTTAAAGGACAAGGGAATTTATATTCCATCAGCATATTTTAGTTTAAAATAATTAGGACCGAGCTCTTGGCTTATCTCAAAGGGGCCCTTCCACAATGATTCAAATTTATTGTGTGCTCCTCGAGGTTCCCGCCTTTTATCCCACAACAAAACTTTAACCCCTGTCATGAATTTTCTTGGTCGAGCTCTTCTGTCAAAGATTTTATTCACCCTATCTTGGTGACTGGTAATGTGGTCCACAATATTTTCCTATTCTTCTTCAATTTTGCACAAATACATGATTCTCTTCTCCAGGGCATTCTAAAAATGTTGGTCCTAATCACTTACTGCAGCTTAGCGGCCGCTAGTTCCAATGGAAGAGAAAGTTGAGCTTCTATGCCATATACCAGCTCAAAAGGTGATATTCCTATGGATTTTTTGGGTGAAGTGCGATCAGCCCACAGTGCTTCATGCAACCTTTTGTGTCAATCTCTGGCATTGTCATCAACTAACTTTTTCATTATAGAAATCAAGTTCTTGTTATTTGATTCGGCCTGACTGTTACCCTGAGGAAAGTAATCGAATGAGTGTGGCAATTGAATCCCATTATCATAACAGAATAACTGCATTTCATAAGAATAAAAGTTTTGCATGTTGTCTGCCACTATCTTCGCCGGAACTCCAAATCTCACCAAAATATTCTCTTTTAGGAAGGAACATACTATTTCTGAAGTGGTCTTTCTCACGGGTATGGCTTCTACCCATTTAGTAAATTAGTCTATTGTGGTCAGAATATGACTTTGACCCATGCTTGAAGGATAAGAAATGTCTGCCGCAAGCTTCATTGTGAAAGGATTGAAGCAGTTTCTTTTGTTCATCTTCAACTACACACCGGAGGAACATTCCATTTAAGCCTTGTTGTATAATACATCATCAACTATAACATACTTGGCCGCTTTTAATTTCAAATTCCTTTTCTCCTTTGTAGTGAGATGATATGGACATTCTCCATATGATAAATAAAAGGCCACATTAGAGAACTAGGCATCTTTCAGTCTTGTGAACAAAGATAAAGGGATTCTTTCTCTTGATTCTTCATCATTGTCTGCGATCATCTTGCAGAGGCCCTGACCTCTTACTAGTTTGGTAGGTTTAATCTCCAAATAAAACTCTTGCACTTTTTCCACCCATGTTTCTCTATTATTCATAGAGACCTCCTTCTAAGTTAGGATTCTCTTAACAGCCAAATTTGGGACATAAATTGTAGAATGAGAATGTAGAATGTAGTATCGAAATTGTTTAACAACTTTTACTACTCCAAAATTTTTCTTCTCCATAGGATATTACCTTAACTCATGCTTCTTTAATGGCACACTCACAAAGGAAATAGGGACATCCTCACCTGCTTCATTTTTATGCAACATAACGCTCAACATGGTGTGTTCTGAAGCATAGCAGTGTATCACAAAGTCCTTCTGAAAGTCTATATGAGAAAGAGTTGGAGCTTGAGAAATTTCTTTCTTTACTTCATCAAAATATATTTTGGCCTCATCATTCCATTTGAAACTTTGTTTTTCACTTAGAAATCTTACCATGGGTCGGGTTGTTTCTGAGATTTCAGTAACAAATCTTCTCAAAAAATTGATCTTCCCAAAGAAAGACCTTATCCCATTCCTATTAGAGGGGAAACACAAATGTTGGATCACTCGTACCCTTTCAAGATCAATCTTGATTCCTTCTATCGACACTACATGACCCAACAACCTACCTTCAGTCTCACAAAAAATAGATTTTTTAGGAATGAGTGATATCCCTTGGTCTCTACACTCCTGGAGAATAAGTCTTAAATATTTTGAATGTTTATTTCTTCTGTGAGAGAAGATGGTCATACCGCCAAGATATACCACAATGATTTTATACATCAAATGACCGAAAGAGGAGTTCCTGGCCTAGTGAAAAGTGGCACCTACATTAATCAAGCCGAAAGGCATTTGATTATATGCAAATGTGACCCAAGGTGTGGTAAAAGTTGTCTTATGCTAATCGCTAGGGTCTACACTAATTTGATTATATCTAGAAAAATTGTCTATCATAGACATCATTTCAGAGCCTGCAACCATCTACAAAATATGATCCATATTGGGAAGCGTGAAGTTATCTTTCAGAATAGCCTGATTTAGATTTCTAAAGTCCACACAGATCTGAATTTCTCCATTTTTCTTATGAACTGACACTATGTTTTCTACCCAAGTTGAATAATGAATTGGGTATATTATTATAGAACTCAGTATCTTATCAACTTCTCTAAAAATGGCATCGGCTACCCTGGGGTTATAATTTCTCAACTTTTATCTGAAGGGCTAGGCACCGGACTTCAGTGGAATGTGATGTTGAAACTATCCATTTCTAAAATCTTTCAGGTCTTCATATGACCATGCAAACACATATTTGAACTCCTTTAGTAACTTTGTGAACACAACTTCCTCTTTAGGATTACAACACATGCCTAGATTCACATACCTAGGATTCTCATTATCACCTATGCTTAGTTTCTCAAAGTCGCCAGATTGCTTGCAGCTAGTCCCATTAGTTTTGCCGATAAAACAATCACTGTGGTCAAACAAGATCTCCATGGTTACAAGGACTTTTGGAATATGATTTCCCTTCAATTGTACAATATCCTCTTTTTTATCAATCCCTTCATCTGCACAGAACTCCTAACACTTGAACTCTGAGCCTTCAAAGAATAATGAAGAGAATTTTTTGATACCTTGCAAGAATGTCAATACATGAGCGGCATCGCTAAAGACTTGCCAAGAATTAGCATTATCTGGCATGCTAGGTTGGTGGAATAGCTCTATAGTGTAATGGTTGTTGTCAAAATTAGGATGAGGGATCAATAATGCCACAGAGCCAACTACGACATCTTCTCTAGAATTCAATTCCCTAGGAACTACTTCAATTGAAAATGCCTCAAAATCCTTGATTTCATCCCAAAACCTATTTCTGTAATGCTTCATTTTCTCATTTATAACTGCATATATCCATCTCACCCATTTCACAATCAAATCAACATCTCCCCTAGATTTCAAAATTCTAATACCCTTCCTTTTTGCCTCTTGAATACCGAGCAGTAATGCTTCGTATTCAATCGTGTTATTAGTATTTTCGTACTCCAATTTAAAAGCAAATGACAAATTTTCTTCAAAAGGAGATACTAGAACCACCCCTGCACTAGAACCCATGGAAGAATAGCTTCTGTCAAACTCAAGAGTCCAGATTCCTTCATTTCTAGGGGATTCTATCTCTGTAACATCATCTTCAGGTAAAATCACATAGTTAGCAAAATCTATCTCTTGATATAAGATCTGGGTTCTGGGATCTTCAGATGGGAAAACCTTATATTTTGATTTGGTCTAAGGTTGTAAGATCACCTTTTCATTGCCAATGGGGATTATTTCTTGTGACCAATCTAATTTAAAAAACCTCCTAAATCTTGGAAGAAGGTTCGACTTAAGAGCATACCCTAGCTAGCAGGTATGTCAGCAACCAAAATGGTCAATTTTAACCTTTTATTAGGGAAGGCAGCTAACAAAACCTGAGCATCCTTGATTTGACCAAGCAATGGAACTTGTTTAGAATCCATCGAGTAGCATTTGGCAAAAGTCTTCATTAAGGGAAAGTATAGGGGTTTTTGCTACAGAAGAAGGCATTATATTGTCTGATGCCCCTGAGTTTATGATACAGTTGTTGAGTTTATGACCATGCATGAACAAAGATACATAGAAAGGTTCTGGTTTTCCCATAATTTGAGTAGGTTCTAAGGATTCTTGGCTAAGGATAGGTTGAACATTCTCAGGATGATTTGGTTCAATATTTACGGGGATTCCTTGAGCAAACATAGTATTTGTTTGATTAGCTATAACCTCAGGAGAAGACCCTCTTACAAAATCCACTAATTTATCCAACTCATTGGGATTTAACTTCAAATATTCAACGGGAGAAATCTGAATTTCAGAAGATTTACAAAAATCAACAAAATCAAAAGAAGATTCAGGATCAGATGTTTTTAGAATCTTTACCTCTGGTTCTTCTTTTTCCTCCACCTACAAGCCGGCAATTTGGTTCATATGCGCTTTCTCCTTTTTATTTTGAAATGGATGTCAGAACCGATTGGTAACTTTTCCACCTTGCAAACCCCTGGTAAGCACTGAACAAGAAGGTTCCTCTAGAGTGATTAAAATGTCACCACCATGGTCTGAATCAGACTCATACTCTAAGTAGTAACTTACGGAGTCACCAGGTCCTCTGGAGTTTTCTTCATTAGTGGGGATCTCTTGGATGGTCTCTTTGTTAGCTTCTAACTATTTATACCACACCAAGGACATGTGACTCCATTGTGTTCATTTGTTAAATGAAAAATACACATGTTATGTCTTGCAAGAGGAGGCTCAATTTGCAATCTTTGTTGAATAGGTAAAACATTTGATGATTTCCTACAATTTCATGTCCCTTTATTTGGATATCTACGAGGTATATCTTGATATGGGGCAGGAGTAGATTTTGGTAACTATCATTTTAGGGTGATCATATCATTGACTAATCTCTGTACTACCAGGTCATTAGAACCACAAGTAGATGCTTGATTATTTTATGTTTGCACTTCTCTTTTCCACTTTCATGTTGTTATTAGATCATCTTCAAGTCCTACTGCAAGCTTCTTGCCTACAGCTAAATCAGCAACTCTAGCCCATCTCAACTGATAACTTATATCTAGTGGCATAGCATTCACAAAGAAACCTTTTTTTATTTTCACCATTCGTTCTTTTAGCATTGGGAATTTGGTATAGGATCTTATTGAATTTTGCCAGGAATTCTCTCATGGGTTCATGCATCTCCTTTTTTAATTGGGATAGTTGAAGTAAGAGGGAGTGATCATCCTCAGTAGATTTGAAACATGATTCAAAGTCTATTTTCATATAATTCCAATCAGCAATGTGACCATTCAGAACATGGTAGAAACAATCGGCAGCTAACTTGGCAAGGGTTTGCACAAATAACCTAATTGCCACGTCTTCATGTTGAACAACTAAAACTCCACAAGCAGTATTGAAAGCATTCAAATGGTCATCTACAGAAACTTTTCCATTACCATATAATTTAGGTATTACATCTCTAGCCCCTTTTGGTAAGGGATGGTTTCCTCCCATATTCAAAGGACCAACTGTCACTCCCCAAGGTTGAGCCATGATTGACTTCGGGAAGATGGTTGTAATAGGTGGGGCTTGAGTTCTAGATAATGTTAGGGCCTACCAATTAAGCTGACTTGAAGATGCATCAGGGGAAACTTTAGGTGGAGAGGATGGTCTACTCTTCACTTTCTTCTTAGGGGCAAAGGTGATTGGAAAATAAAATTTTGCAATTCTTGTAAAATCTATCAACTATACCTTCCATCCTCTAGGACCTGGTATAAGGACGAGAATCCAAGATTAAGGTCCTTGTGGGCCTATAGCTTATCTATCCACCACTATAGCATCTTAATCTATGGGAAGTCAACTTGGACACTCCCCAATCTCTTCTTCCTCCTCTATAACATGTCAAACTTGCTAATATTGTTGATCACTTACTCTTAGGTTCCAGGACAGAGCATGTAAATCAGCAATAATGTCCTCTTGAGTATCTAAAAAGTGAAAGTCAGGTTCGAGGACAGGAGCAATTTCTTCTTGACCAGGTATTACACCAACAGGAAATACCATGATTCAATCTAATATGGAGACAAAATTGCATACTGATGTCCCTAGTAGAGTCACCAAAAATCCGTTAGTGAACAGATTTTTCCCTTTGAAAAATAACAAGTAAAGACTCCTATACCCTGAATGCAGAAGGAAAAATACACTAACAGTTGAGTGAATTACTCACAACCACACTCTCTATTTTAAAGGAGCAGCTACCTTATACAATAATCAATCTGTAATAACCTTTTATTAAGAAAGAATTTATTTCAAGATACACTTTTTACTAGAAAGTATGAAAGGCTGTAATTCACATTCATCATAGATAAATGGCTAACTATTTTGAGATTTTAAGATCTTTAAGACATCTGAGCCAACTTACTCAAATCTTAAACAGACAAATAAATTAAGAATGGTCGATTCATAAAGATATCAAATCTTTGAAATATATTACTAACTAAATTCTTAGATATACTTGCAAATTATGGTAATATACTCATCTAATTCCAACTGAAATCAAAACCATACACTCCAATAGACCAAGTGATCAATGAAAATACCAAGATCTACTTATATAACCAACTGATAATATATTCATATATTTAGAATTCAAAGTTTAACCACCATATAAATAACTTTAAAAAAATAGATAATATTGCAAAGTTTTCTTTCCAGAGAACCGACCCTCACTTGGTCATCAAAAATAACATATATAGCCATGTAGGGCTTGATTCAGTTTTCAATAACTAATTGCCCCAAAGATAGAAAAAAACCTCAAAAACAAATAAAACAGAAAAATTATCAGAAAACTAATTGGCCAATAGGCCAATTCCAGCTCCATCATGTGCTTTGGTGGCATCTTTTTCTATTTTCCACTCATCAAATGCCGCAGAGAAGCTCTTCCTCAGTTCTTGATTCATTTTGGCAATTGCCTCAAACCTCTACAGCCAAACATTCTTGAAATTTTGCATCTGCTGGGACTTGTATTCAAATATTTGCATTTGTTCATAACCATAAACCACTGTTGACTCCACATGAGCTAAAATTGAATGATCTTGCATCCCAATTTCTTTAGCAACTTTCACTTTCTCCACCTTTTGATTGAAACAAGCAAGTACTTTGGTCATTTCACTACTAGCCTCATTTTCCAGTCCAATGATTTTTCATGTACATTCATTTTGCGCATGCATGATCTCCCTTGTACTAATCTGGTTTTCAATTATCTGGGATGATTTCTCAATGGCTTGTTCATACAGTGCACCTTCCTACTCCATATTCATCTTAACAATAAACATTGAATTCTCATCGATCCCTGGAACTACTTTTTTAGAGAGAAACTTGTAAGTATAAACATCTTCCATGTTTTGTAATTCAATCACCAATTTCTCTTTTTCCTTTCTCCATAGATCCACATCTTCTTGAACTATCTTTAATAATTGTTCAGATTTTTCCATCAAGCTATCAAAATCACAAGCAAATTTGGTAAATTCTTTAGTTACCTTATCCATCCAAATGAAAAAGGCCTTTCATATCGACCTTTCCTTGTGAACTTGATCTAGGAATTTCTGATTCTCTGGAGACTTGAAATCTAGGTCAAATGGGACTATCGACAGTGGTTGAGGCACGGGATTGTGAATTTGTTGAATGTATTTGGCCATTTCACAAAGAGCCTGCTTCAATCTCATCTTGTCTCTTGCATCCTTCTGTACATGATGGTTGATCTTTTTATTCGCTGAGTTCATAATCTTCATGTCGGTGGCCCTGGTGGACATTCCCAAATCTATCTTTTCCAAATGAAAATCATTCTCTATGACTTCATCACTAGTTTTATTAGAATTTGGCTTGAAGATTTTTTCCATACAGTGACCTATTTTAGCGTCCACATCAACCATTACTTCCACTTTCAGTTTCTTGCCTCGACGTGGAGTTTTTCAAAGATATTTTTTGACCAAATCTCCAACAGGGGCTGAGATAGGAACAATGTTCATTTTCTTGTTGACTGATAACCCCAGTCAGTTTAGGATTTTTGGTGTAGAATCATTTGTAGGATTGTTTAATATTGACAGGTCTTGTTGACCTTCTCCTGCTGATTGAGTTTTTGAAGGACTGACTAGGCTCTTGTCCATTTTAAGTTTCTTTTGAGATTGTGACTCACTTCCTTTCACCTCAAGCTTAATTACAATGCAGGGGACCATATATATATTTTCCTTCCTTTTGATCCTAGCTCTTGTGGTCCTTGCAGATTGTGCAGGAATTGACTTTTCTTCTTCAAGATGGTCTTTTATTCCAGTTTTAGATTCACCTGCAAGAAGCAATTTCTCAGTTTTGTTAGTAAGGGCAAAGGAAGTTGTGAGTTTTGAAATTCTTGTACTTTTCCTAGTTACTAAATCAAGAGTCTCTTGCTTCTTCTTCTTTCTTATTTCTTTCTGCCATTTGTCTTTTCTTTTGAACACTTCATGAGAAATAGTACTCAAATCCTCTACTTCTTCCCTTCCCTAATCTACTTTTCTGGCTATTGCTTCATTATTTTGTTCCATATGTTCGGGTTATGTCACATCTTCTTCATCATCAGTACCAAATCCTTTAATAATAAAAGGGAGCCACAAGGTGACAATCTGCCTCAATGTAAACATGGAATGTATCCTCTTTACAACCTCTAACTCATCTATACAGTCCGCCCAAAAATCTTCTAACTCTGGCTGATGTAGAAAAGTGACATCTACTTTGAAATGATTTTCCATGAATTTCTTGCTATCAAAATAGCTTTGACTTTGATAAGAAGGGAGATTGATTGACTTTAGTTTGGCATCAGGGGAGGACATACAATGTGTTAATCTAAAACTATAATGCCCTATATCAATATGGAAGAAGGAACCTACTCCTCTCTTGGGTCTGAACTTCACTCCTACTTGGAGTATTTGCCTGCATATCTCTAACAGAATATATTTTTCCAAGCAATATCGTGGAAGCTTCATAGCTTCACCACTGAAACCTCCTACCCTCAAGTAACTGCAAGTGGGGAATTGAATAAAGAAATTGTCATAAATTTTAATCAATTCCATAGCTTCTTTAGACATTTTATAATTTACCCTTCCTCTCAGCTCAAAAACAATCTTGGCTAGGAATGTATCTTGTACTCTTTGAAAATTCCTTGGATTTCTCTTCTTTAGTAAATAAGAATGATATTCATAGATCTTCATATCATCTTTTCTTGGTTCATGGTGAAAACCTTCCCAATTTGTGCTAATGGCTAAAACATACAACATATATGAAGACATATAGAAATTGGATGCCTTCGCAGACTGGGATAACTCTTCATCAAGTCTTTCTGCTATTACCTCGGCCCAGTCAACATAATTTCCTTTGCTTAGAATAGTTTGGACAAAAATATGCATCTAGTCTTCCCACATAATATCATTAGATTTACCTTTCAACCTGTTTAACATGACCACAATGTCACACACCTCCCTTATCAAATGATCCCTTTTTAGAGGTTTTGGAAACCTAGAACCGCCACCCCCCCCCTTCTCAGCTTTCAATAACCAGTCTCTAGCTATGTTATTAATATAATATTTGAAATTAAAGTGAAATTCCTTCTTAGCCTTCTCAAAGTCACAGTTGACATAAGTTTCTGTAGAAGGGATTCTCGGAGCAGCCATGACTACTTGTCTATTGATGGACACCAACACTTCTCCAGAAGAAAGACAAATACATTTTTCAATCCTGTCATACCTATTTTTTCATTCCATTACCAATTTGGGGCATGAAGTCACCTTAGGAAAACCAACAGCCTCCAAAAGTTTGCTTTCTACAATCTTGGCTGAAAGGGTTCATGCCTCTGCATTCTTCAATATTTGAACAATCTCTGCTATGTCTTCATTTACAAGAATTGTGTCTCTCATCTCTGGTAAACAACTACTTATAGGAGAAAACTTGATCTCCTTTACAAATCTGGCTTGAGAAGCCAGCTCACTAGGACTACTCATAGTGACTCTTAAATAAATGATTTCAAGGAAAACAGATGGAAAAGACTGGAATTTCCTTTCTTACAGCATATAATTCTTAAAACTAGAAAGGAAAATGAGCAAGATTACTTCAAACTCACCGTGGTTGTATGTTTTTCTCTTCCAGAGAAAAACCTTCAATGTGCTTCGGCTCTGTATGTGCTTCCAATGGTTGTATAAAAATAGAAAAGGCAATTAGAGAAGATTTAATACATACATTGAATTTGCCCTTTTTTGATAATCATGATTTCTTGCTGCGAATTAATGATTTCAACCGTCATTCATTGGCCACGTCCAGTCGCATTTATTTCCTCTTTGGGAAAGCTATACTTTCACTGAGTTGGCATTTATTTTGCATCTTTTCAGAACTAATCTCTTAAAGGAAAGTGAGATCCGACACGTGCCATCAGTATTGATTATTGTTGCATTTTAGATTTTTAACCTTTAACCATGAAGCGCGAAGTTCAAAGTTCATAGATCCATATGCCTTAGTCGTATATTGATAAAAGTATAGATGAGACAGACTAATGCATTACACATGGGAAGATATTGAATTATGAACACAAAAAAAAGAATTTCAAATTTCAAGATTGCGAAAAATAGTGACGCCAAAATAGGAAAAGATGCGGGTTGAGCATGCAAAGCGACAAGTGCATTTTGGAAAAGTGAACCTTGAACATTAAACCGTGAGATTCAAGATTCAAGATTCAATATTAAATTGACACAAAAATGCATGTGTTATGGAACTTTTCCGACCGAAAGGAATGCATACAAGGATGTAAAATGGAAAATGGGAAATCGAACCTTGAACCTTGAATTGCGAAGTTCAAAGTTCAAGATTCAATATGCACTTCAACATAATACATGATACTTGGAAAAAATTAATCATAAGGCTTTTTAATCTGCAACATAAGAGAAGAGAGGAAAGTTGACAGAATTATTTGGAATCTTCAGAATGCAGGTGTACTAAAATTTCTCATCTTCTGACTCAAGTCTCATTTATGAACTTAGCAAAGACAGAAGATTTGTCTAAGAGATATGAGCAGACTTTCAATTAGATGATTACCTTGGCCAAATATTATGAAGAAGTGATTATCAACAATAATAAATTGGAACAACAACTAGAAGAACTAAAACAGAAGCATGAAAATGAGCCCCCACAAGTGCTGAAATTAGACAAAGTGGATGCATCTATAGAGACTCAGGTTGATGCAATAATTATGGAGGTCAGAGGAGGGAAATCCAAGGAAGAACAAAATTCCAAGATCGCTTCTTTTTTTCTCAAGTATCTAAAGCACAGAGTGAATGTATTGAGTGTTAGTAATAACTGAGAGGGGGGCGTGAATCAGTGGCCTCAAACATTTATCCTTCAAACTTAACCACCAATCTATAAACCTCAGATTATTATGTCCCTACAAGATGCATGCCATTAAATACTACTAAAGACTAACTGTCTGTCAGTTTTATCTGTCAATCATTATTCTTTCTTGATTACTAAAAAGAAGTATAACTATTTACGTAAACTCAATAAATAAGCAGAGTATACTGATCAATCTAGAGTTAGCTATGTAAGATGAAAGACAGTAAAGAAATGAATTATACACACATAACACATGAATTTTTAACGTGGAAACCCTATTAAGGGAAAAACCACTGGGATTGGTACCCCAAATTTTCACTCTTCTGAAGTGAGCCCTATTAGGAGCCAACCCTATTAAAGGTTACAAACACACTATTAAGTGCAACCTTGTTAGAGGATTTTATACATAGAGGTTGTCACTTAGTATCAGGCATCTATTGCTACCATCCTTGAATCAGCCTCCTT
>MU225250.1:765994-818549 GCA_018584345.1 Thuja plicata | reverse complement strand
TCACTAGATTGTGTATTTGTTGTATACACTTGATGCAGATTGTGAATCCTTGAGGGTGGCTTTAACCTTCTTTGGGCAGTGAGCCTACTACTTTCATTGACTCCTAACAGGGTCTGTCTCCTAACAGTGACTATGTATTGTAATGTAATAACAATCTCCTAACAGATCTAATATCTTTTAACAGGGATACTATACTCTCAGTACATTATTTTGTGGGTGTTAATTCCCACTGGGGTTTTACCTTTAATAGGGTTTCCTCGACAACAAACATTGTGTTATGGTGTTGGTAATTACTGTTTTATTTACTTTTGATGTTATGGTTCATAAAGTTTAAAGTTTAATATTATATTGCACAACTGATTCACCCCCCCTCTCAGTTGTCTTGTGGACTGTTATTCCTAACAGACTCAAACTCCATTAGTTAAAGGGCTTGGAATGAATCTTTGTCTATTGTGTTTGGAAGTGAGAGAATAGTAGGGATATGCTCTTCACCTTTTTAGGTGAATCAAACTCCAAGACCTGTTTGATCATTTCATTTATTGCTTTCAAATGAACATACTAGAACATTAGTGGGCCTGCCTCCCAAGATTTGCCTTTTCGAGGATAGTGAGAGGGAACGACCCAAGTGGGACACAAACATTTTAGCCATGGTAAATCCAACCCACTATAAAATAAAATGCATTTATCCTTAATGGGGTGAGTGACGAAAGGAATTGAGAATCAAACCTCCTCCAGTAGTCCTTTGGGATTGAGCAAAATCATGTTTTTATGCATGTGGGAGGCCTCTAAAATGGGGATGAAACTCAAAAAAAATTTAATGGAATCTTAACTAAAACCTCATTAAAATAGCAATGCCCACCTTTTAAATCCATTTAAAAGCCGGATTTGTCCATAGGTAGATTTCTTGGAAGATTTGCATGTGAAAGACCCGTGAAAATGATTGAGAACATACGCTTTGTGTATAGATTAAGGGTTAAAACTTTTTTTTTTGTGTGTGTTGTGGTTGATGGTTTATATTGAAAAAATACTACATTCATTCAGATATGATCACACTTTAAATTTTTTAAAAATAAATCAAACGGTGGTAAAAAACAACAACATAAACCTGCTCCAGAGGCCTTTTGACACGTACAAACAGAGAACTAACGCTTATCAACTGTCAAGTAGCGCTTATAAAAAAAACTTTAATGATTGTGACCAAAGAAGTAGTGAATATAAAGAGACATTTACTACTTATAAACAAATAAATGGTGCGTACAAACTTGAAGTAATGCTTACATGCTATAAATTAGCGCGCCTGAACAGCCAAATAGCGCATTCTATTTTTTCAGTGAGTGCGTACAACCCATTGAAGTAGCGTGTACAATATTTTTAGTAGTGCATACAAACTGAGACTCTAAAATAATGAGTATCTCCCAAGGTTTTTGGAAAATTTTAGAATCATATTTGGATACCCTTTTTGGAGTACTTTCTGCCCATACTATCAAACTAGTCATATCCCATCAGATTCAAAGAGTTCAATTTTTTTCAAAGGGATTGATCAAAACGGTGAGTTAAGGTTATTAGTTCCATGCTAATGTTTGCTTTTACAAGATTTCACTATATCAATTCAACCTTACAAGAAGACAAAACTTACCTTAGGCAAGAACTACCCTTCCTAAGAAAAACTCTACCTTCATCGCAACCATCTTTCAAAAACACCAAGGAATTAGAACCCGATACGATTGTATTTCCCTTTGGACACATGGACCCTGACCTCATCAATCATGTTAACAATGATACCAATAACAACCAAAATGGTGGAAATAAGGATGTGAACAACCATGGAAATAATGGGGGAGGAAATAACCCTAATAATGGAGGTTTTTATGTGAATAATCGAGGGAATAGGGACCCTCAAGATGAGGAGGCCATCGAAGAAAGAGTAAATGATGCTTCCCAAAACCCATTTTTCATGAAAATCATAGAGAAAATCCTAGAGAGAGATAGGGAGAATTACTTCTTTGACCTAGCCCAAGAAGGGATAAAACTCCCCCATGATTACAATATAAATAACTTAAAGAAGAAGGAGGAGGATGAAAACACAATTGCAATTATGAATAAACAAATCAAACTTTTCCAAATTCAATTGGACAACACGAAAAAAAATGGTGACCCCAAAACCTGTTAGAATAATTGGGGGGGGTGAATCAGTGGCCTTAAAAATAATTCCAATAATCCAACCAAAACTTATATCACAAATATCCTCTATTTATCTTACATTCCATCAAGATGAATTCCTTAAATAACTTTAGCAAATATATACTACTCGGTAAGATATACTATTTATCTTTTCTAGACTTTACCGAGTAGCAGCAATTAAACTTAGTGTTTACCGACCAATCCAGTATTAGTAATGTGTAAAGTAAAATATCAATGCAATGAAATAAATACACATTTGACACATGGATTTTTAACATGGAAACCCTGTTAAGGGAAAAACCACTTGGGACTGGTAACCCAAAATTTTCACTCTTCTGAAGTGAGCTTGGTGAAGAGCCAACCCTGTTAAAGGTTACACACACACTGTTAAGTGCAACCTTGTTAGAGGATTCAAAACTAATAGTTTGTCTTTTGACCTAGCATTCACTATGATGTCAACAAGAGAAATTTTTGATACTCGTGAGTATCTCAATACAATAAGGATGGTTAAATCCCACTTGGTTTAGATATTTTCTGAATCAATGGTTAAACTGATGCAGTAAATGATCTGTTCAATAATACAAATTTAACTTGTTGATTTTCAGATCTATTGTTAGTCCAATAATACCTCTTTGATCAATATGCTCTTCAATTCCTTTGCTCCCCTTATTTCTTCTTTCTTCTCTGTGAATGCTCTGTCCTTTGTTTCTCAGTGTCTGCAGAATTCTTTGGCTCTATTCTTCAACCTGTATGATCAGATCTGCATGAAGATTTCTATCTTCACCAGAATTATATTTAGCATTCCTCTCTTCATAATGAATTACTTGTCTCTTTATATAGACATAATTTAGCCACTTCAATCTTCCTTGTTTTTTTGTAGATCACTTCTTGATCCATAAAAATCGGCATTCTTTTCTTTATCCCGTAAAGCTCTACTTTAGTTTTATTTCATAGATCTCTCCTTGATAACTACGCTTTAAATTTGTTCCATGCTTTAGTTTAAGTGGTCGATAAGAATAAAGCAATCAATCAGTCAATCTAAATATATCTCCTGCCAGCTAAGTGTTTTTGTCATTCTTTATCTTCAGTTATGATCGATGATCAACTTCAGTTAGCTCGGTCATTGACTTCAGTTACGCTCGATAATTGACTTTGGTTACACTCGGTAAAAACTTTAGTTAGCTCGTTCATTGACTTCAATTACGCTCGGTAACAAATTTCTCGGTTACTACGGTGCATAGTATATACCATGAACTTCTCTATGACTCTTTCTCGGTAATGCTTTCTCAGTTACTACGATGCTCGGTTTATACTGTCCGTCAGTCTTTACTGTCACTCAGTATATACTGTCTTTTATGTTTTACCGATAACATAAAAATTTTCTCTTTAGTTCTTGAAGTCTATCACAATATGTGTATGACCAATTAGATTATATCAAGTTGACATAAATGACAATACAATACATTAACTGATTTAATGTCTTGCATTCACTTTTTCATCTCAGTGATCATCAACTTATCATCTTCAAACATTCAATCAGTTATAGTTCATCAATCTCTCCCTTTGGCATTGATGGTAACACAATATGAAATATGTCATATCATACCAAACTTATTGTTCTATAACCAATTCAAACAGTTGACTCTCAATAAGCTCTTCTAGCTTAGAATTGATTCTTGTTGTGTGATCTCTCTTTCTTCATTCCCTTCAATGGATAGGTGTAGAAATTCTATTTTTTGAATCTGTCTCTCCCTTTCTTGTAGAATATTTTCTCTTCATCGTCATTGGATCTTTCTCTCCCTTTGTAGAAATTTCTTTCTTTGATTGATGTTCTTCTCCCTGATGTATATTTCTCCTCTCTCCCTTATCATTGGATATTTCATTTAATCTCTCTCCCTTTGTATGATCATGATAGATATTTCATTGTATCCTTCTCTCCCTTTGACAGCAATGCCAAAAAAAAATATCATTGAATAATTCTCTCCATCAGCAATACAGCTCTATAGGAGCCAACAATATTTTTCTCCCTTAGAAGCTTTATGTCCCTTTAGTGGACTGATATGTCTTTGTATTTCATATCTCAGCTTGAATCAACATGATTGATCTTTTGATAATGTGTAGGCTAATGCAGCCTCCTAGTCATCTTAGTGACCAGTAGACAAGGGACGAACCCCTAGTCTATTCCTCAGGTACTTAAATGTATCCTTTGGCAGTGGTTTTGTGAATATGTCTGCTAATTGTTCTTTGGATTGTACATATTCTAGTATCACCTCTTTCTCTTGTACTTTTTCCCTTAAGTAATGATACTTAATAGTCGTGTGCTTTGTTTTAGCATGCATCACAGGGTTCTTTGAGATGTTTATAGAGCTAGTATTATCACAATAGATAATTATTGGTTCAATAATTTCCTCATTCATACCTTTCAGCAATTGCTTGATCCATGCAATGTTAGAGCAATTTGCAACAGCATCCACATATTCTTCTTCTGCAGTCGATTGTGATATGTATCCTTTCTTTTTACTTATCCATGTGACAAGTCTGTCACCAATAAAGAATGCTCCTCCTGTAGTTCTCTTTCCATCATCTATGTTACCAGCCCAATCAGCATCGATATAAACTTGTAGCTCAAATTTGCCTTCTTTATTATACCACAAACCATAGTCTTTGGTATTTTTCAGATATCTCAAAATTCTTTTAATAGCAATCATGTGTGATTCCTTAGGATTAGAAAAGAATCTTTCAACTATACCAACTACATGTGCTATATCAGGTCTAGTGTGTACAACATATATTATATTTCCAATCATAGATCCGTATAAGGCTGATTTAACTCGGTTGTCTTGTCCTCCTTTGTCAATTTGCATCCGGTTGCCACAGGTGTTCGAACTGTTTTGGATTCCTCCATCTTGAATATTTCCATAACATCTTTGATATATTTAGATTGTGTGATGTAGATGCCTTCATCCTATTGTAGAATCTGTAGACCAAGAAAAAAATTGATCTCTCCAAACATTGACATCTCAAATTCTTTGCTCATTTCATCAGCAAATGACTTGCATTACATATCATTACCTCCAAATATGATATCATTAACAAATATCTTAGCAATCAAGATCTTATCATCAGTTTCTCCTTTCAAATATAGATTATTGTTGTCACTTGTTCTAACAAATCCAATACTAATGAGATTAGAGTGAAGTCTTTCATACCATGCTCTTGGTGTTTGTTTCAATCTATACAAGGCATTGTGTAGTCTACAAACCATGTTCCTCTTATTAGGATCAAAAAACCCTTCAGGTTGTTCAATGTATACCTCCTCTTCTAGTATTCCATTCAGAATTGAAGATTTAACATCCATTTGGTATAATTTGAATCCTTTGAAAGAAACATAAGCAAGTAGAATTATTAATCCTTCTATTCTAGAAACAAGTGCAAAGGTTTCTCCATATTCAATACCTTCTTCTTGTACATACCCTTTACATACCAATCTTTCTTTGTTCCTTATGACTTCTCCGTTCTCATTTCATTTGTTTCATAATATCCATTTGGTATCAATGACATTTTTGTCACTCGGTCTAGGCACTAATGTCCATATTTTATTCTTCTCAATCTGTTCAATCTCTTCATTTATTACACTCACCCATTCTTGATTCTCAAGTCCAGGATTAACAGATTTTGACTCAAAATCACAAATCAAACATCTAGTGTTAAGTGACTTACTTCTTGTTCTCATTCCAGCTCTTTTGTCTCCAATGATCTGGTCCTGCAAATGGTGTCTTCTGACATAGTTAGAAAGTATAGGTTCAGATCTCTATTCTTAATTTTGATCTTCATTTTGATCATCATTGTGATCTTCATTATCACTTGGTTCAATATTGTGAGCATTTTCCCGATTCTCGGTGTGTGAAGCATGTTGCTCGGTTGCATTGTTCCGTTGCTCGAGCAAGGTTTTAGGTTCTTCATTGTAGACAAATCCATTGTAGTCTTTCGGTTCCTTTCTGCTTTCCTTATCATTTTTCTCAGCATATTCATCCACTTTAACATTTTCACTTTCAATGATTTTGTTAGAAGATTTGTTCAGACATTTATAAGCTTTGATTTTAGTAGAATATCCTAGAAATATTCCTTCGTCACTTTTAGAGTCATGTTTCTGATTTCTATCATCTTTGAGTATATAACATTAACTTCAAAAAATTCTAAAGTAACTCACATTTGGTGTGTATCCATACCATAGCTCATAAGGTGTCTTATTGGTGTCTTTCTTCAATTGAACTCGGTTTAGAGTATAGACAACAGTACTTACAACTTCTCTCTAGAATGTTTATGTGATGCCTTTTTTGATCATTAGTGTTCTGGAACAATCAACAATAATCTATTCCTTCTTTTAGCAATCCCATTTTGTTGTGGTGTTCTCAGTGTAGAAATATGTCTTGTAATCACATGCTCATTAAAAAATTTAGTGAATTCATCATAAATAAATTCTCCTCCTCTATCTGATCTTAAACATTTTAGTTATTTTCCACTTTTTTTCAACTTTAGCTTTATACCATTTGAACATCTTAAATGCTTCAGATTTCTCTTTTAAGAACATGACAATCATCATCATAGAATAGTAATCAACAAATAGAATAAATTATATATCACCATAGTAGCTCTTTATTCTCATTGGTCCACATAAGTCAGTATAGACTAACTCTAGAATAGCATTAGATGTGTAGGTTATTTTCTTGAAACTAGACTTTGTCATTTTTCTTTTTTGACAATTCTTGCACATAACATGGTCGATCTTTGACATACTTAGTAAGCCTCTTACTTTTCTTTTCTTACTTATTTTAACCATGTTGTCAAAACTCACATGACATAATCTTTTATGCCACAACCAAACGTCTTCATTTCTAGCCAATAAAAAAGTTGTCTCAATATCATCAAGATAGAATAGATTACCTTTTGTTTGTTCACCAGTACCGATCAACTTTCCTGTTCCATTGTAGATCATTGCCTTTTTTCTCAAATGCAACTCGGTGTCCTGTGTTGTTCAGCTGTGAAACACTCAATAGATTATACTTAAGTCCTTTAACCCAATATTCATTTTCACATCTGATCAGATTATTCAACATGATGGTTCCTTTTCCTTCAACTGGGAAAGGTGAGTCATTACCCATCCTAACTGATCCACCATTATAATATTCAAAAGTTTCAAACTTTTCTTTATCTCCAGTCATGTGATGAGTACAACCACTATCAATAATCCAGACATCATTTTTTCTAACTTTAGATATGAGTGCAGTTTCAACATACCTTTCTTGTTCGTCTGAGTCATCCTTCATAGCAGAAAATACTACCTCAGCATCTTCATCAAAATCAGTAGTAGAATTTTCAGCTTTGTTCTCAACCAGGTAACAAGCCTTATTTCCTTTGTCCTTTTAGTCTCGGTTATCTCTTCTATCAGAGTGTCAGTTTCTTCTGTAGTCTCGGTCATCACTTATGTCAAACTTATTTTCATAAGATCTATCATTGTTTCTTTCATCCTTTCTCTTGTTAGGGCATCTAGCAGCAAGATGTCCAATTTCTTTACAATTAAAAAAGACCAATGGTAATTTACCTTTGTATCTTCCTTTACCTCTATGCAATCTTCTAGCCATTAGTGCTTAAATTTCATCAAGTTCTTGTTCATCACTATCACTGTCACCATCATTTCTCATAGTGTGTTTGTGACTAGATTTGCTTATTTTTAGAGAAGATTTGAATGCAAACTCAATAGTTAGTAAGACACTGTTATCATAGTTGTTCATCTCAAATGAAATAAGTCTACCAATTAAACTATCAAGAGTAACATTGTTATTTGCTACTGCTCTCATTTCTTGAATTACAGATACTCTAATAGCATAAACAAGTAGTAATGTTCTCAGAATTTTACTTACAACTATTTCTTCCTCAAGTACTCCTCCTACTCCACGGATAACATTAACAAATTATTTGATTTTGCTACTATACTAAGTGATGTTTTCTCCTTCTTTCATTCTTAGTTCATCAAAATTTCCTATTAGGCTTTCAGCTTTAGCTCTCAGCACATTGGTGTCTCCTCCATGTACTAGCTTGAGTTCGTCCCACATTTTCTTTGCAATGGTGCATGATTTCACATCTTCAAATTCAGCATCGGATAGTGAAGAAGCAAGTTCTATCATCATAGAATTGTGTTCATGTTTCTCTCTTAATTGATCAATAGTTAGAGGTCTAGTAGGTGCAGCATACTCAATATCCAAGTATTGTGTGATATCATTTCCAATACCTAATAGATGAAGTCTTATCCTATTTTTCCATGATGCAAAGTTGTCTTTGTTCAACTTAGGCACATACCTTTTACTCATCTTGTGATCTTTAGCTTAAGTTCCTTTAAAATTTTCTTCCAAGCACCAAAGCTCTGATACCAATTTTTAGAATAACTGAGAGGGGGGGGGTGAATTAGTGGCCTTAAAAATAATTCCAATAATCCAACCAAAACTTATACCACAAATATCCTCTAGTTATATTTCATTCCATCAATATGAATTCCTTAAATAACTTTAGCAAATATATACTGCTCGGTAAGATATACTATTTATCTTTTCTAGACTTTACCGAGTAGCAGCAATTAAACTTAGTGTTTACCGACCAATCCAATTTTAGTAATGTGTAAAGTAAACTATCAACGAAATGAAAGAAATACACATTTGACACATGCATTTTTAACATGGAAACCCTGTTAAGGGAAAAACCACTTGGGACTGGTAACCCAAAATTCTCACTCTTCTGAAGTGAGCTCGGTGAAGAGCCAACCTTATTAAAGGTTACAAACACACTATTAAGTGCAACCTTGTTAGAGGATTAAAAACTAACAGTTTTTCTTTTGACCTATCATTCACTATGTTGTCAACAAGAAAACCTTTTGATACTCTTGAGTATCTCAATACAATAAGGATGGTTAAATACCACTTGATTAAGATATTTTTTGAATCAATGGTTAAACTGATACAGTAAATGATCTGTTCAATAATACAACTTTAACTTGCAAATTTTCAGATATATTGTTAGTCCAATAATACCTCTCTGATCAATATTCTCTTCAATTCCTTTTCTCCCCTTCTTTTTTCTTTCTGCTCGGTGAATGCTCTGTCCTTTGTTGCTCGGTGTCTACAGAATTCTTCGGCTCTATTCTTCAGCCTGCATGATCATATATGCATGAATATTTATATCTTCACCATAATTATATTCAACATTCCTCTCTTTATAATGAATTACTCAATCTATTTATATAGACATGATTTAGCCACTTCAATCTTCCTTGTTTTTGTCATATATCACTTCTTGATCTGTAAAACTTGGCGTTCTTTTCTTTATACCATAAAGCTCTGCTTTAGTTTTATTTTATAGATCTCTCCTTGATAACTATGCTTTAAATCTCTTCCATGATTTAGTTTAACTGATCGATAAGAATAAAGCAGTCAATCAGTCAATCTAAATATAGCTCCTGCTAGCTAAGTGTTTTTGTCATTCTTTATCTTCAGTTTTGATCGGCGATCAACTTCAGTTAGCTCGGTTATTAACTTCAGCTACGCTCGGTAATTGACTTCAGTTATGCTCGATAAAAACTTTAGTTAGATCAGTCATTGACTTCAGTTACGCTTGATAACAACTTTCTTGATTACTACGATGCTTAGTATACATTGTGAACTTCTTGATAACGCTTGCTCGGTTACTACGATGCTAGGTTTATATTGTTCGTCGGTGTTTATTGTCACTTGGTATATACTATCTTTTATGTTTTACTGATAATATAAACTTTGTCTCTTTAGTTCTTGAAGTCTATGACAATATGTGTATGACCAATCAGATTATATAAAGTTGACATCAATGACAATACAACTTAACTGATTTAATGTCTTGCATTCACTTTTTCACCTCGGTGATCATAAACTTATCATCTTCAAACATTCAATTAGTTATAGTTCATCAAAACCCTTTTCCATTGAGGATATATACCCATTTCCTTTTTATAAGACCCTAATTATGGTACCATTTCCTCCAAATGTAGTCTTCCCTAAATATGACAAATACATGGTGTTATCCGACCCACAAGACCATTTGAGAGAATTTTGTGCATTAAGCTTATATATTATGCATGATACCACTTATTTAATGAGATTATTCCCATGAAGCCTTGGAGGAATTTCAATGGAATGATTTTCAAAATTACCCTCAAACTTTTGAACATTTGAAGAGTTGGCATCAAAGTTTGTGACTCATTATTCCTACAACATCAAACATGAGGTCATGGTGATAAAATTATACAACACTAAATAAAGAGAGGGAGAATTATTCCTAGTCTTCCTACAAAGATGGAGGATGATATTTAATCAATATCCTAGAAGCATTCCCAAAAAAGAGAAAATAGATATATTATTAAATAGCTTGAACACAATCATGAACTATCGGTTACAACTCCAATGCCCACCTACCTTTGAGAAGATCATTGAAAATAGGATCACCATAGAAGAAGTATTGATGAAGAGTGGGGAGATCAAGCTTTTCAAGGAAAATAAGAGTGCTCCCAACAACCACAATAATTTCAACAACAAAAATCGGGATTCAAACAATAACAACCACTTTTGGTTCAAGAACACTAACAAGGGCCTTGTCAATGATGGGGTTGTTGAAGCACATAATTTAAAAGCCACTCCATTCAATTTCAAAAGATCTTCTAACCAAGCGAATAATGTAAACCAAGTAGCTAAGGTCTCATTCAACAACAACACCAACAACAACAACTTCCCAAACAAGCAAGAACCTAACAAACCAAAACCATTCTTTACCTCATCACCAAGAAGAAAGTTCACACCTTTGGGAGATCCCCTTGAGAATGCCTTAAGGATCCTCATTGCTAAAAACATCATTGTATTACCCAAATCAAGGCCTTATGAACCACAAGTCAAACCTTCATGGTGGAATGACAATCATCATTGCGAATACCATCGAAATAAAGGACATGAGACATATGAATGAATGTGATTAAAATATTAGGTGAAAGACTTGATAGATAATGGGGTGATCAAGGTGGAAGGACCTCAAAACAATGAATATCATGTGGCTTTAAAACTCCTTTCTTCAATCATGAGAAACTGGAATCTTCAAATATAAATCAAAACAACAAAAGAGGAAATGACAAAGTTAATTTTTCACATAGCTATGATAATCTAATCAATTTATTATCATGATATGAGAATACTATCAATCTTGTGGTGGTAAAAAACAACCCTAAAAGGAAACCTCTAATATTGTTACTAGGGGGAAAGCATCAAAGATCACTTTACAAGGAACTACCCCTAAGACTATTTGTCCTAATCAATTATCTTCTTCTCAATGGAAATACAATATTGTGGATCAATTACAAAAGACTCCAGCCCAAATTTCAATCCTTGAGTTGCTAAAACTTTCACCAAATCATAAGGATATTCTAAAAAATTCTCTTTTGGAGACAACCATTCCCGATAACCTAGATGTGGATAGATTCCAAAATATGGTGGGTCATATCATAGAACCTCATTGTTTTTTCATTTTTTGAACAAGATGACATGTCCATTAATCATCCCCAAACTCTTATGCTACATATAAACGTTTTGACACATAAAAAACATGTCAAAAGAGTCCTTATTTATGGGGGAGCTGGTGTAAACATTTTCACGTTGTGCCTAGTCAAAGCCCTAGGATTTTTTGAAGGTGTCATAGATCCAAAGAATAAAATCACTATTAAGGCCTATTATGGTGAAGAAAGGTCTTCAAAAGGAATGGTGTTTTTTCCCATTCAAGTGGGGCCAATAAAAAAATATACCATTTTCCAAGTTCTTGAAATGAAGTTAACTTACAACATCTTGATAGGGAGACTATGGATACATGAAATGCAAGCGGTGTCCTCAATATACCATCAATGTATCAAGTTTCCATACATGGGAGAGGAAATTACTATAAGAGCAGATGTGAATCCCTTCCAATATTATAATATTACTAAACCTGTGAATGAGACATTCATCTCACACAATAGTGAAGGGGCTACCCCAAGTGCTCCTAGAGAAGAAAATCAAGAAGATGGTCCTAGCTCAACTTTGGTCATTAACTCATATCAAGACAAAAATAACTCATCTACATCAACTAAGGGTAAAGAGAAAGTTGGTTTTGTAGATGAAAGTAATAAGGATGCTAATTTAAGTGTTTAAAATCAAGAGGGAGATTAGAACCCCTCTAGGTTTGAAAATGAAAGATTCTGAGAAACACATTATCAAAAGATGGATAATTTGATGAATAAATTTGAGAAACAATGCAAAATTCATCAAAAGGGTGCTGAAGAATATTTTGTTTCTTTGTTTGACTTACCTCCTTCTCCAAATTCAAATGGTAGGTTTACTAGTGCTCATTCAAATCAAAAATATAATTCTCATTTTGTAATAGGAAGTGAAAATTCATCAAAAGAGGAGGAAGAAGACAATGAGGTCTTAAAATGGTTGTACAAAGATAAGGAGTGGTGCAGGAGCACCCATAGTTTGTTTAGGAAATATAGTTAGTTTAGTTGTGTGTGTGTGTGCCTGATGGAATTTTTAGTTGTGATAATACTGAGGCAAGATTAAGGTCATGTTGACCATAGCATAGGTGAGATAGGATGTGTTCAGTTTGAGTCTTATGACCTTTTAGAAAGTGCAATTAGGGCTAAGAAGTTGTGAAGCCTTCTAATTGGCACATGTGTGATGATGATGTCACAGTGAGGTCAGTAGGGTCTAGGATATGTTGTAAATGTATTTAAACCTTAAATTAGGTCTTTGGTAAAGTTTTGGTGAAGAATTGAAACTATTTTACATAGTTGGCAAGAAATGAGAAAAGTTGCAAAATGCAACTTTGCAAAGTTGCTCTGACAACTTTTGCAAGAATTGGACAAATCATAAAAAAGATGACCTAATGGGTTGATAACTACTCCACCACCCTATATAAGGTAATTTGAGACCAATTATCAAGGTGGGATCCCTACTGTACGGATTGGATTTTTGAAATCAAGATAGCATAAGTGATTTGGTGTGTAATTTTGTGGTTTTTGCATTACAATAGTTCTTTAATGGATTAGTTTAAGCACTAAAACTCATGCATTATGTAGTGTGGTTTTTATTTGAGTTTTTTTTGCATTAGATAGTCTTTTTTTTTGTTTTAAGCACTTTTTGTAAATATTTTGTGTTCTACACTGTCTCTAGATTGAACCAGACAGTCTGTAAAGAATGGAGTGCTAGTTCATTTCCCCACTGTAAAAATTGTATGACCCTTTGGTAATAGTGAATAGAATCCATGGGTGTATATATGGCATGATTTTGGGACCTTGAAATCATAGGAGCTAATCTTGTATTCTTTCCCTAGGTGATCCAGAGAAGAGCTTGGTTAGGAAAGACCACAATGCAAATCACTTAATTTGCAGAGATGAAATATTAGAGAAGAATTTATTCTTGGAGAAGAAATATATGAGTCTTACCAAGATCTGGTGAAGAGAAGAAGACTCTACCAATCCATTTGGGAAGGTAATACTTACCAAGTTGTAGAGGAGCCAGGAAAGGCCTAAAAAGCCTTAATTTTTCTCATTTTCAGTTAGGGCACTATACAGACAGTTGTGACCCCAAGACCCCAAAAATCCTCGAGGGGTGGGAATATTAACTAGGAATCCCAAGAAAATATTGGGGGTTTATTTGGAAGGATTTAGGAAGAATCCCTAATTTCTAGGAGTAGAAGAGCTGATAGGGCTAGTAGCCTTTTAGGCCTAAATATGCAGTTTGGTGAAAACTACTTGCAAATGGAGCTAGGTGGATTCCTAGAAACCCTAGTAGGATGGATAGAAGATTTTTGAAGCACCTCCACACATCTATAAAACTATTTTCAAGAATTGGAGGTGGAGTGCCTTTAAACTAGTTTTAAGGGCTAAAGTCAAATGTTGCAAGAAAACATCAAGTGGTGATTTGATAGAAGGAACTTTGTTGATAGTTCGATTGGCAAGGAGAGATAGGGGATCCTAAGAAGGTGAATCTCCTAAAGGTTTCAAGTGGTGGAGAGAGACACCCTAGTAGTCTTCCAAGAAAGACTAAGAGCGTGAATAAGTGATAGATTCATCCAATCCTCCCTATCAACAAGGCTTCAAGTTCTCATGTAGAAAGGGTCCAAAATGTGAGTATCCAAACACATAAATATGGAAAAGGTTTCCAAATCATGAAAAAACTGAGATATAAAGGAAGAGGACACTTGGGCATAAGGAACAAAGGATTTCTAGAACATATACAACTTCCTTGGATATCTAAAGATGAAAAATCAGGAATAGGATACCAAGAACAAGGAAGTGGTTCAAACAATTTCAATGACTCCTATGAACACATCCATATGGTATATTCTAAAAATGAAGATGACTCTAGTAAATATGAATGGGATTCCTTATCTAAGGATTATTTTCATGACAAGGAATTATATGTAATTCATACCTACGCTCCTACATCTAGTACAAATAGACAACCAAGTATGGATCAAGGATAAGGTTCTAATCAAGTGCCAAACAACCCTCAAGAATCAAATTTAGAAAAACCATCAAATGAAAATCCTTGGGTGGGTGAGCCATGGGTACCTTCTATTGGAATTAATTGGAAGTGTGTACTGAGAGGGGAGGGGTGAATCAGTACCTCTAAAACTTTTGTATCCTTTAATCAATTAACCTTTTGTAATCAATTGTATATCCATTCATCTGATATATACTATCTTGATGTGAGCTATATCAATTCATTAACTTAACATACATGTGAACATTAATGCAAACATTCATGAAAGTAATTGACACATAACACAATATATGACATCGCAGAAAACTCCTGTTAGGAAGTAAAAACTACAGTGGGGATGGCACCCACAAAATCTTCACTATCTGCAGATTGGAAGGGTTCAGTTAAGGCATACAATTTGATCACTTTTGATGATCTACCTGGTTAAGATTATCTATGGAGACCTGTTAAAGCCTACTTGGTTAAGAGGTTTAGCAACACTATTGAGTGTGCACTCGGTTAAGAGATTTGTAGTTAGACTGTTAAATCCACCTTCCTTGAAAGGATTTTTACACTTTGCTCCACTTGTTAGAATGATAGAAAATTACAATTTGACCTGGTAAATACAATCTCCTATTTATGATATAGATCCATTTAAGTTTACATGAATAATATTATCACCTAATGTGATTGAGTAATACATTTGATTCTCGGTAGCCTCTGTTCTTTGTTCTTGCTAACCAGATTCACCTTTTTTTGTTTTGGTTCTTGAAACTTTCAATATGATCCATAGATGTGTTCATAGGATTCATTCATCCTCTCTTTCATATTCACATCCTTGTATAATGAATGATTGCATCATCTATTTATAAGATGGATTGACATCATCAAGTTTGACGAAAAACAATGTTAACTCTAAGATCGGGTTTACAACTTGTACATTGATCTCCTAGTCTATGTGTTTTAAGCCAATTAGACTGATTAAAGAGTTTACATTCATGTTTCTTGTCCATAAAGAAATGGATTTAAAACACTCAAGATCCTATAAATATAATAAGACTGCTTTATCTTACGTGGAAGTCAGATCCACTTTTTTGTGGGCTGCAACTGATTCTCGGTTCCTGACAGTTGGTTATGCTTCTGAAATCAGTTGGTTGTCTTTCAATTTTTTTCTCTTTGTTTCTCTCTAACTGTCTCTTCAGTTTTCACTTTATCTGTCTCTTGGTTTGCACTTTATCCGGTACGTTGGGTTCCTCTGTCAGGTTCCTCTTTATCTTTCTGCTTTGCAATTTCAGTGTACACACAAAGTTGTGTCATCGGTTCTCTTTGTACTTAGTCATTTTGGTGATCTCTTTATATTTTGTTTTTGTTTTTCTCTTTGTCCTGTCTTTGGTGTATGCTTACCTAAAATGTTGTTTGCATATTAATGGAAAATTAATGTCATCAATCTCCCCCTTTGACATTAGTATCAAAAACTGATATGTGAAAAACACTAACAAAATGTTAAGTATATACAACATATATAATCCTTAGTCATTTAATGACTCCCCCTATGTATATGTCGGTATAATACTATATACTACCTGCCTATCTGTACATATCATATACATATAATTTTCATATATCATTTTCCCATATGAATACATATCATTTTCCTCCTTTTTTATATTAAGGGAAAAGGTCTATACCTTAGAGTTTATCAAAAATGTAGGAGTGTGAAGACTTCATGTATTCCATCATTTTCTCCCATTTTTCCTTTAAGTTCTCCAGATCCATGTGCTTGAGTGTGATCTTGGAGTGCATATCATAGATTTTATCTGCTACACACATCTCAGGAGTTGCTATTAGTTGTCGTGTTGAACTGATGTGTTGTTGAAGCAGTGTAAGGTTTGGTAGAATTTGAGCTTGGAGCTTGGTGAATTCTTCCTTGAAGTGTGTCTATGCTTCCCACATTTCCTACCTTAACCTTTTTATCTCAATGATATTTTCATAATGCAACTTAATTTCATTGTCTCCATCGGTGGTTAAGCTTTGAGTACTATTAGCTAGATCTGTATCTAACTTTTCTATGATGTCACTATTCTCTTTAGTGAAATTTTCCATTGTGCTCAATTTTTGAATCAAGGTTATAGCTTTAGTTATAATTGGATCTAATTTAGTAATGAATTTTGAAAGCTTTACATTGTTGACTGCCACTTCTTGGCTGATGTTTTCAATGAGTTTCTATTGGTACTTCTGCTCAGCTCTCTTTTCAATTTCCTTCTCTGCATCAATATTTTGTGATGTTATTACTTCAGTTAGAGTGGCTAATTGATCAAGAATTGGATTTTTTTTATCAATCTCAACATCAGGAAAAATCTAGTGCAAGATTTCCCTAATTGTTTCCAGTACCATTGAGTCTCGGTGTTGTTTCTTTAGCTTCTCTTGTAATTTTTCCTTTGGCATATTTTGTCGTATTCTTGTAATGCTTCAAAATCAAGTGTATTTGGGTCACATTTTGGTATCTCAATAATTTCATCCAAAGTGACCTCCAACTTATCCTTCTTGGATTTCTTCTTCTTCTTCTGTGTAGCACTTGAATGTAAAACCATTGCCAATTTCTCAGCTTTGTCAGTTGTGGTTGATGAAGTTACCTGTTGTTCTTCTTTTTGATGATGTGTATTGGTTTTAGCTTGTTGGGTGTCTGTAGACATCTCCACATTCCCCTTCACATTGTTGGTAGCACCTTTTTCAGTTTCCTCTGTAGTGCCATATTTAGATTTATCTCCTTCATCGGTGTCCTTAGCTTCATCTTTCTTTGTTTCTGCATCTGCTTATTTTGAATCTCCTCCTGTAACCTTATCAGTATCGGTTACTATTTGAGTGTCTCCGATGTGTTTCTGATCATCGGTGTTGTCTTTCTTTTCCTCTTCCCCTACATCCTTGGGAGTATCTTTTTCAGGTTATTTGTCTGATTCTTGTACAATATTGATAGCTTGTATCAATATTGGCATGTTGCTTGGTATGTTCATCTGTGCAGTATCAACTGTTGTGTCCTTCTCATCGATTGTGTCCTTTTTAATATTGACATCTTCATCCTTATTAATTTCCTCTGCTGGGTCATCAATTATGTCAATGATAATATTATCCACAATGTTTTCATTTGTGGTGTCAGGCCATGACTCATCTACAACATCCATATTTTTGTTGCTGGTTGTGTCTTCTTCTTCCTTGTCTAACTCAACAGATGTATCTTCTTTTGTATATTTTATTAAGATTTGTTCTTGAGTTGCCTTATCAACATCTTCCTTTTGTAGGTCTTTCTCAGGGATTTCTTCCTTAGTAGGTTTGTTTAGAATTTTACACCATTTCTTATGGCTATCCTATTCAAGCTCTATAAGCTTTCCTTCCAGAAATTTATAAGCTCTCAACTTTGGTGAGAACTCCTTTTTGTGTTTCTCCATCATCTCATCTATTTCTTCATTCTTTGATTCAGAAGGCATGAGAATAACAAGTACTCTTTCTCTTATTTCCTTCTCACTCTTCAAAGCAAATGTCCATATAGAGTATAGTCTATCCAAGAGTTCCCTTGGTACATTATTGCTTTCAAACTAAATTAGTACATATTTGAACTTGTACATTTTTTCTATGATGACATCTTCAACTTTGTTATGATCTTCTGGATCTAGTTTTAGCCATCTTCTAATCTTAGAATCTGTAATAGATCCTGAATTTGCAATAGATTTACAAATGTCATCTATAGTTTCTGGAGCTTTAACCTTGACATTTTCTACCTCTACAACTTCATCTTTCTCATTTTCTTCAATATCTTCTCGGGTTCTGATGATCTTTCTTACTCTTTTGTTTGCACCTCTCTTTGGTGTGGCCATTTTCCTGTTGTATGTTCTTAACTTTACTTTCTTCAAAGGTGAAGGATTCAAACCCTTAGATGTTTGGCTTCTTTTTCTAGAAGCAGTTGTGGTCCTTGGCCTTTTAGTTGGTGGAGGAGGTGGTGAATCTGACTCTATGGCTTCGGAGTCATCCTTTTCTTCAACTTCACCAATAGGTAGCTATCCATCGATTTCTTCCTCATTTTTAGTTTCTTCCTCCTGCTCAATTCCTTCCTCTATTTCTGACAGTATCTTCTTATGGTTCTTTACCATCTTGTCATTTTTCTTAACAACCAGGCCAGATTTTATTCTTGTTTTGGCCTCCTCATATGTTCCAAACTTGGGATGTTTCTTATCTAGTGGTTCATTTAACAAGGCATCAATTGATTTAGATGCAAGATCAATGTTTATCTTGTATTCTAATGGTTGAATCCATGCTATCCTCGGTACAGTAGGCTTGATATAAGTATGTTCTATATCAACCATAAAACATAATTCATCTTTATACTTCTCAATGAGTTGTTCGGGGATCCTTACCCTCTTTTGCATTCGGTCTTTGAATACATTGAAGTATTCATCCATGACTGTCTCAAAATTATCTCCTAGTGAGGCTATATGTTCACTAATCTACATGGTGACTGGTTTTGTTCTATCCCATTTCACATCTCCTACCGATGGGAATGTTTCTTGAAAGTAGAAGAAAATGCACAAATTATGAGTGAGCCAAACTTACATGTGTTTGACTTCACATTCGTTATAGTCTTTAGATTCTCTTCTAGCTGATTTAGTAGAAGTTCTGATAAGTCTAACGATATTCCCTTCTTCACAATCTTATAAGTTGTGTCTACTGTAACGGATGCTATGTTGTTCATTCTTCTAGCTTGGAAGAATTTTTAGCCTAGAACACATGCACCAAATTTCATCTCATCAATTGTTATGGTGGAAACCTTCAATCCTCTACCATCCCAATTGGCTCCTATAATCTTCTCAGTCTCAGTCTTGGGTGGATGCTTCATTTCTTTTACCTTCTTGGTTATAGGGTAACTGATGACCGCATGGATAACATCTCAGGTTATCATCTTCGGTTCATCCAAGAAAATTTTATGACTGTGCATTCGGCTTAGTACTAACCGAATCTAGTCAGTTTTGAATGCCTTCAGGAAAATTAGGGAATTAGTGATCCCTTTCACTTCTATATGTTTATGCTCATCTTTCAAAGTTCCATCTTCATTACATAGCTTCTTGTAAGCTTTTTCAACCTCTGAATCACTTATTTCTGCAATTTTGCAATGTATAAATGCTCAAATGTCCTTGACGAGAAAAACCCTAGCTGGTATTCATGAGAATACTCCAGCATTGTCGAGTTGTGAGGCAACCTCAGGATGAATCATGTAGTTTGGTTCCTCACATGCTGAATTCTTGATGAGATTGAACTCATCCTTCTTGGTGTTATTTGATTTCACTCTTCTTGATGTTGTGGCCATTTTTCAGAATTAGGGCTTTCTGTGAAATGCGTGAAATAGAGTTGTCAGTTGTTTTTAGAACTTACTCTATACACCTGCAATGATTTCTGATCTATGTGGAGTGTTGGTGGTCGATTTGTGGTCACTCTGTGATCCTATTGCTTTCTACTTGAAAATTGTTCTTCATCGCTTTACTCTGGTTGTGGTGAACAATGAGACTGACCAATCCTCTTTTTATAGCCATTTTGACCTAAAAGGTGTGTCATTAATTCTTAACAACTCCTCGGTGTGTAAAGAAAGAGTTCATCGATTAAGACTTCAACTTTCCTTCGGTGACAACATGACATTTTGGGTAGGTCGTTATACCTCTTGCCTTTACCGATGGGTTTTGGTATTGCAAATCACTTATTCACTTTTCTCGGTTATCGATGAGTTTCGGTTTATACTAGCAATTTTTATTTTAACCAATGCTTCTCAATAAGTGTAGGCAGTCTCAGTTTTGAGTGTGGACCGACGAATTTAGTATGTATGCCCGATAGCATAGTTATCACAGATTTTAACAAGTAATACCATGATGCATCTTTACTTATGCTAATTTGGTATTTATCAACATAATATGGAGCTGATGTAAAAATAATAACTTGGGGTAATGCAGTTCCATACTTACTTGTTCTGCTTAGGTGGGGGTGGTGATGTCACCGGATCCATTGGATGGGGTGTCACCATTTTCATTGCTCAGTCTAGCTTCATCATTGTTTGAATCTTTTCTCCACATTTTGTCTCTTGCCCTCCAGATGTCTTCAATAGTGTTTCCATTGGGATATGTCCTAGTCTCTGTCATTTTGTCTCTGTCATCTTTTTTGAGATGACCAACTTTATGACAGTGTAAGCATGTCATTCTGGGGTTAGTCCAGCCTCTAGAATTTCTAGTCCACTATCTCATACATTTTTCAGCAATGTGACCATATCTTCCACATGCTTTAAAATTTTTCCAAGTGTTGTAATCCCATACATACTGGTTACCGACTCTCTTCGGTTGATAGGGATTTTCTTGACCTTTAGGCTTCCATGCTTTCCTTTTCTTTTTCCATCATTCAAGAGTTGTGTGCCCATTCATTTTGCAAGTAGGACAATATTTTTCCATGTAGGTTTCCTTCTTTGGTTGTTTCATCTCAAACTTACATTCATATGCTTTATGTCCTTTCTTGTTACATTTCTAACAAAATCCTATGAATGAAGATGTAGATTTAGGAATACCTTTCATTTTTCCTCTGCATACATTTGATGTATGGTCTTGCTTTCCATGGTGATTGCATGTAAGATTTATTCATCTTGAATTTGTATAGGCATTCTTTGGATCAGTTTTATTTGATGATTCTCCATTCTCGGTAAAATCTAGACTGGTATTGTTGTTGATTCTTCATTGTCCTTCAAGAAAATCATCCATTCTTTTATTGCTTTCTTCAGCTTTCTTGATAATTTCATTATGTTGTTGCTAAATTCTTATTTCATGTTTCAAATTTTCATTCTCATCCCTTAGCTCACCGATATCTTCTATTCTTTCAATGAGTTCAACATTTATTCTATTTGCCTCTTGACTCATAAGAATAATCTGATTTGTAATCTCATGGTGATGCTCTGTAAGTCTTTGTATTTCAGACTCTTTTTCTTGCAGCTTTTATGTAATCTTTCTTATATCATAAATAGCTAGTGTTCTTTATTTCTCAGCTTGTCTAGCATTGTTCATGACATCTATCATTCTTACCATCTGTGTCTCTTGATTGATTTGCAGAGATTTAACTTGTCCAGCCAGATGTAGATTGATTTCAGTTAGACTTGTGATCCTTTCTTCTTATGTATCTAATGCTTTTCTTGTAGTTGATCCTGAAGACTCAAAGAAATCTGGTATCTCTTCCTCATGATAATCTATCTCATTACAGCAAGATGCGATAATATCTCTTTCATATAACAACTGTCTCATGTTGATTCTAGCTTCTTTATACTATTCATAGAACATCTGAATTTATATCTTCTTATTTTCAATATTCTTGTTGAGTTTGTACTTCTCCATTGTATGATCTTTTCTCTTAAGTGTTTAAGCTTTTCCAAAGAAGAGACTTAGCTCTTATACCAATTTTTAATTTTAATGTGAAGTGTGTATTGAGAGGGGAGGGGTGAATCAGTACCTCTAAATAATTTTTATCCTTTAATCAATCAACCTTTTTTAATCAATTGTATATCCATTCATATGATCTATACTATCTTGATGTGAGTTATATCAATTCATTAACTTAACATACATGTGAACATTCATAGAAACATTCATTAAAGTAATTGACACATAAAACAAGATATGATATCACAAAAAACTCCTGTTAGGAAGTAAAAACTACAGTGGGGATGGCACCCACAAAATATTCACTATCTGCAGATTGGAAGGGGTTAGTTAAGTCTTACAATTTGATCACTTCTGATGATCTACTTGATTAAGACTATTTGTGGAGACCTATTAAATTCTACTCGGTTAAGAGCTTTAGCAACACTATTCAGTGTGCACTCGGTTAAGAGATTTGTAGTTGGACTGTTAAATCCACTTTCCTTGAAAGGATTTTTACACTTTGCTGCACTTTTTAGAATGATAGAAAATTATAATTTGACCTGGTAAATACAATCTCCTATTGTTGATACAGATCCATTTAAGTTTACATGAATAATACTATCACCTAATGTGATTGAGTAATACCTCTGATTCTCGGTATCCTCTGTTCTTGGTTCTTGCTAACCAAATTCACCTTCTGTTGTTATGGTTCTTGAAACTTTCAATCTGATCCATAGATGTTCTCATAGGCTTCATTCATCCTCTCTTTCATATTCACATCCTTGTATAATGCATGATTTCATCATCTATTTATCATATGGATTGACATCATCAAGTTTCACAAAAAACAATGTTAACTCTAAGATAAGGTTTACAACTTGTACCTTGATCTCCTAGTCTATGTGTTTTAAGTCAGTTAGACTGATTAAAGAACTTACATTCATGTTTCTTGTCCCTAAAGAAATGGATTTAAAACAAATCTAGATCCTATAAATAGAATAAGACTGCTTTATCTGACGTGGAAGTCAAATCCACTTTTTTGCGGGCTGCAACTGATTCTCGGTTCCTGACGGTCGGTTATGCTTCTAAAATTAGTTGACTATCTTTTGGTTTTGTTCTCTCGGTTGATCTTTAACTGTCTCTTCATTTTGCACTTTATTTGTCTCTCGGTTTGCGCTTTATCCTACACATCAGGTTCCTCTATTGGTTTCCTCTTTATCTTTCTGCATTGCAATTTTGGTGTACACACAAAGTTGTGTCGTCGGTTCTTTTATACTTAGTCATTTTGGTGATCTCTTTATATCTAATTTTCGGTTTTCTCTTTGTCCTATCTTTCAGTGTATGCTTACCAAAAGTGTTGTTTCATACTAATGGAAAATTAATGTCATCACCTTCATGGTTAGGAGATTCAAACATTAGGTTTAATCCCCAAGTGTTTTATCCATTATAAATCCTAGAGGACTCAAGTGAGGATGATTTTGATCCAAGTTCTATGGAACACCTTGAGCAAGCCCATGTCATATATTTGAGTGATACAATGTATGAACCCACTAATGAAGTCATTTATTTAAACCCTCTAGACACAAATTTACACAATGAATATTTATCTCTTATCCACCCTAAATTAATTCATTGGGACCTAGCCGAACCAAATGAAATACTCTCTTTTCCCAATGACAATTTTATGGCCTTATACCTAAATGCAGTTGAACCCTCTTTCACAAATGAATTTTATCAAAGCATAGAAGTGGAAGAAAGGGGTCAATATCTCAATCCAAAAGACAAAAAGAAAAAAAAGAAAATAAATTTTGAAAAAAATGGAGTGGTTTAGTGGTGAAAACCACAATGTGGAAGTGCTAGACCCAAAAAGGTAAAAATAAAGGATGTTTTCGAAGGTGAAAACCAAACTATGGCATCTAAGGAAGAGATATTGGAAACTTTTTTGGAACATGATGAGGAAAGATATCCTATACTTATTGAACCTATGAAGAACGTAAACATTGGGACCGATTTAAAACCAAGATTCATACACCTTAAAGTTTCATTAACTCCAACAGAAAGGGAATATTTAATCCAATTCTTCAAATAAAAGCAAGTTAAACTTTGCATGGTCTTATTTAGATATGTTAGGGTTAGATCCAAGTTTCATAATGCATCACCTAAATGTGAGACCAAGAGTTAAGCTAGTGAAACAAAAGCTGAGAAAGATGCATCCCCATATAGCCTTGTTAGTAAAAGAAGAATTGGAGAAATTTTTAGAAGTGGGTTTCATAAGGGCTATAGCTTATGCCAAATGGATATCCAACATTATGTCAGCTTCAAAGCAGTATAAGTCAATAATAATATGCACGTATTTTTGAGATCTTAGCTTGGCATACCCAAAGGATGACTTTCTATTACCTAGCATTGATTCTATAGTGTATTTGACAATAGGACACTTTATGTTCTCTTATGGATGGATTTAGATAGCACCAAAAGATCAATAGAAAAGCAACATTCACTTGCACACGGGGTACATTTTTTGGAACGCCATGCCCTTCGGCCTTAAAAATGCTGGATCTACCTATCAAAGGGCAATGACCACAATTTTTCATGATATGATGCATACATTAATTGAATACTATGTGGATGATATCTTAGATAAATCACATGAAATGAAAGATCATCTACCCATATTAGATAATATTTTCAAAAGGTTAGAGCAATTCAAAGTTAGGTTAAATCCTTAAAAGTGTGCATTTGGCATGCAATCAAGAAAGTTATTGGGTTACATAGTTTCAAGAAAAGGAATAGAAGTTGATCCTAAAAAAGTTCAAGATATCATGAATATGGATGCAAAAAAGAATATAAGTCAATTGATATCCTTGAAAGGAAGTTTGCAATCCATAAGAATATTTATATCTCAATTAGCGAAAAAATGCCATGCTTTCACTAGACTTCTACACAAAGACATAATTTTCAAATGGGATGCACAATGTGAAAAAGATTTTTCCTTATTGAAGTCATACTTGGTGAATCCTCCTATACTTGTGCCACATATCAAAACAAAGCCTTTACTATTGTATATTTCAGAAAAAGATCACTCTTTAAGAGTATTATTGGCTCACGAGGATAAAGATGGAAAAGAAAAGGCAATATATTATCTTAGCAGAACCTTGGTCAAGTATGAACTTAACTATAGCTTCATTGAACGAGAATGTCTCACAGGATTTTTTGCTTCCCAAAAACTATGTCATTATATGTTTGTGCTCAAAGTTAAGCTCATTGCTAAAATCGATCCTTTAAAGTATCTACTTATCAAAACGGCTCTCACAGGAAGATTGGCCAAATGGATGATGGTTTTGAGCGAGTTCGATATAGATTATGTGAATAGAAAAGAAATCAAAGGAAAATTGATAGCGGACCAATTGGTGGAGTCTCCATTACTTGATAATCATCCTATTCAAATTGATTTTCTAGATTCAGAGATAACTAATGTCGAGGAAAGAACATGGAAGCTCTACTTTGATGGATCATACACACAACATGGATCAGGGGCAGACATTCTTTTGATCACCCCTCAAGGTTACACAATCCCAACATCATACAAGATTATTTTTCCATGTACCAACAATATTGCAGAATATGAAGCCCTAGTCATAGGCATCAAAATGGCTTTAGAGTGGAAAGTGACAAAACTGCAAGTATATTGTGATTCTCAACTAGTCATAAATTAGATCAATGATGAGTACCAAACAAAGGATGATAATTTTATGCCCTATAAAATAATTATAGATGATTAGAAAATTTATTTTTCCTTGATCACTATAGAGAAAATTCCAAGAGACATAAATAGAGCAGCAGATGTCATGGCAACATTAGCCTCTCTTCTTCAAAATCCAAAACAGAATGCTAGATATGAATTTGTTAGTATAGTTGGAATAACTTTAGGAAAGTTATGTACTGAGAGGGGAGGGGTGAATTAGTACCCTTAAAAAAATTTAACCATTCATTCTGATCTATCACCAAGTTGAATACAATGCATAAGATGAACATAAAGTAAATATTTCAAACCATAAAATATGCAACACATAACACATAGATTTTGGTCATGCAAAAATCCTTTGTTAGAGGAAAAAACTATGGTGGGGATGACACCCACAATCCTTCACTACTGCAATAAAAAGGTTGCTCGGTTAGAGCTACAAATTTAGCTACTTCTGATAGCTTACCCTGTTAGGAGTACTATACTCGGTTAAGAGTACAAAAGACTTATCCGGTCTACCTTGTTAGATTCAAAATCTCTAATCTAAGAGATGCATCTATTCAAAGGATTTACTATAAGACCTGTCAGGGCCTACCCACAAGCGGGATTTATACTTCACTATTTACAACAAAATTCACTACAAAATGTCTGATAAAAGTGCATCAATCTATTGTTGTTTAGACTCAGTGTGTTCTATATATGTTACCTTATTCTACACTTAGTAGCTTAGTATCATAAACTCTACTTCATTCTACATACTTCTCCTTTTCTTCATCTTCATCATCTCTTTCAACTCTGTCTACAATCTTTACAATGTTAACTCTCTTTCTTACTTCCTTTTTTTTAATTTGTTCAAAACTGATGTCTTATACAATATTGAGGCGGTTAACTAGATCTAGGGCTTCAAGAATCAACGATGGAGATTAAGTGGTTAATATTTAGGTTACAACTCTAATGTTGATGCCTTCTGAAACTTCATTAATTGATCTGCCTCATGATCCTATCCAATCATATGTTTGGAGTCTCAATGACTCAACTAAATTTTACCTCAAATTTTGTGCAATGCTTCCTACTCGGTGTCCAAATCCAATGTATCTAATTTCAAATGAAATGTCAACTCTAGAGTGCTCAGTAACCATTCTTGTGCTTACTTGGTAAACTATGTACTCTCTTCTCGGTATTTATGAGTGCTCGATAATTATCTTTGCATGACTCGATATATATATAGTTCACTCGATGCTTGATACATGCTTGGTACTCGGTGGCTATCTCCTTCATTTTTTGACTTCCTTCGGTTTATTTCACTGATATATGAATTTGAAGAAAAACTAATGACAAAAAAATCTCTTTAGGAGTAACAATCTCCCCCTTTGACATTAGTTTGGCATTTTGAAAAAAAAACTTCAAAGTCATAAAAAATTTCAAAACTTCAAAATTTTATGACTCCCCCTTTGATAACGCTTCTCAAAATTTTACTAATTATATCTCCCTTATGTATATCTCCCTTTACTATATATATATTCCTCTTTACTATATATATCTCTCCCTCTTTACTAGATATATCCCCCTTTTTTTGATAAATATGCCAAAAGATTACTTACTTAGTCTTGTCTTCCAAAGGTATCTTGTCAAAAGTGTATTTATACTTAGCCTTTGCATCAAATAGGTTGGCCTCCCAGCTATCCTTCAGTGTTAGCATTACAACTATTTGAGATGCAACATATGTTGTCATACCAGTAATAGTGTCTAATGAACAGCCATCAAGAGTGGCAATTAAATCTTTGGCTTTCTTTAAGTGATTCTGCATAGACTCCATGTGGGGAATGAGTGTATCTTGTAGCTCTAGGAGTTCTAACCTTTGTTGGTGCTCTGTATTTCTGAGAAGTTGTTTTCCCATGAGCAGTTTGATATTTGTGTATTAAACCTATAGGGATCTAGGCTTGGTGGAAATGTTCTTTAGCTGCTCAGTCAGCTCTTGTTCAATAGTTGCCTCTTTCTCCTTGATTTCTTCAAGGAATTGGGAAATAGAACAAAATTGTTGAAATAATACTATAATATCAGACAATTTTCTCTCCATGTAAGTGCATGCCTTAGAAAGCAATACCTTGTCAAGTGAAATGTTCTTCAAAATTGCTTCTAATAACTTGTGATCCATGCTCTTCTAATGAATTTTCATCATGTTATTGATTATGCCTTAATTTGTTTCACTCACTTGTTTAATCAATTATGCCACTTGATCATGTAGATTTTCTTCTTCATTTGTAGTAGCATCATATACAATCTCTTGTAACACTTCTTTGACATCTTCTAATACAATATTTTATTTCTTCTTCTGAAGTGATTTATTTTGTATGGCCTTTAGTCTTACTAACTCAGCATATTCTTTCATCTCATTAGGGTCCATATTTACTAGATCTATCTTAGGTAGTATGATCGGTTGGCTCATGTCTATATGTTTCCTCTTCTTTTTCTTTGTAATATCATCATTTGTGGACAATATGGTGGATGGATATGCCTTTAATGCATCTGATACACTTTCTGCTTTAATTTCATCTTTCTTGTCAGTACCTTTGTCTGTTGGTGGCTCTTCTTTCTTTTCCTCTATTTGGTGTTTTGTCTTATTTGCTTACTTATGTTCTTCCTACCTATTCTTTGTCTTATACTTTTCTTTTCCTTTACTTGTTCCTTCTCTTGCTTTTTTATCTTTCTCCTTCTCTTGTTCTTTCTCTTGTTCCTTTTGTATTTTTGTGTCCTCAATGGAAGGTGTCTCAATGTTCTATTTTGTGTTAGACTCAGTGACCTTAGGATACTTAGTTTCTCCTTGTTCTTTTTCCTTATGTTGTTCAGTGTCTTTCTCTTATGTATCAGTTTCCATTTTAGACATTTCAATATCAACATCTAAATACTTGTTGACTTTTTCTAGAACTTCTTCCAATAATTTTGCATCAGCAATATCAATTGTATCTATTTGTTCAGTTTTTGTGTCCTTTTAAGTTATTGCATCTTCATCATCTGCAATTTTGGTTGTAGGGTGCTCCTCTATAATATCTTCAATCAAGATTTCTTCTTTATTTGATGTAAGGTCAATAGGAAATTCCTTACTTTTCTCTTCGATACCTTGGCCTTTTCCTTTCTTGTCTTCCATGTAAATAGGAAGAATTTTTATCCATTGTACATCAGTCTCTTCTTGTACTTTCTCTAACTCTCCATTCATGATTCTTAAATATCTACTTTTGATAAGAAAACAGTTAGAGTATGTTTTCATTTTCTCATCAATCTTAGTTATAGACATAGTAGGTTGTGCTAGAATTAGGGACCTTTCCCTTATTTTATTTTTAATGTTCAATGCATACTTCCATCTAGCATCATTTTTTCTATTTAGTTCAATAGGTAGATGGTTGACAACTTCAATTGGCTTAAACAAATTCAAAGAAAAAACAACTTTCTCTTCTATCTTGGTTTTACCTTCTTCATCTTGGTTGTTATACATCATGTATCTGATTCTTAAGATTCCTTCATTCTTCTTAAGTACCTCAATTGACTGGCCTAGAGTTATTTGTATTCTACCTGAGCTTACATTATTATGTTTGTTGAGATCTTTAGTGTTTTTTTCACTGTCTTCTTTCAAGTTCAATTTCCTCGGCCTTTTTTGGGTTGTACACTTCTTGCTTCTCACATATGTCTTGCTCTTTTTCTGATTAGCTTCTGATTTCCTTTTTTCTCTTGGTGCAACTGTGGACCATGTGTTTGGTCTTGTTTTCTTAGCACTCGGTGAGGCCTTCATTTCTAGTGGCTCTATCCCTTTTGTGTCAGAGGATTCATCCTTGTCTATTTCATCATTAATTCCAAGATCCTTTGATAACTTTTCAATCATTTTTTTTCCTCCTTGGGGATTTAGGTATTAGGATTTATTTTTTCTCTTCTCTTTAACATATTCATAGGTTCCATACCTTTTGGCTCTTTTGTCAACAGGATTCACTAAAAAAGCTTCTATTTTTTGAGCTGTTATGTCCATGTCCATATCATATCCCATAGGTTGTATCCAGGTGCTTCTAGGTTCAACAGCTTTTATGATACATGTGTCTATGTCCACTTCAAAACATATGGTGTCGTGATATTTTTCAACCAATTGTGGTTTTATCCTCTACTTCTTACACATATCAGCTTGAAATTTAAGAAAATAATCATTCATAATCATATCAAGATCTTGACCTAGACTCAGGTTGTCATCATTTATTTGATACATGACAAGTTTCTTTGTGCTCCATGTAACATTACCAATATATGGGAATAAATTCATAAAATAGAAATATATGCATACTAGTAACAATCCAAACTTAAAATTACTTTACTTTTCTTTCCTTATGGTATTCAAGTTGTCTTCCAATTGCTTCAGAAAAATCTCACAGATGTCAATTTACATGTTCTTCTTCATGATTTTGTACGCCAAGTCTACAGCTCCTCATGGTACATTGTCAACTCTGGAAGATTGAAATACTTGGTAGGATATAACATTACATGAAAATTTTAGTTTAGGTTCTTCAGTAGTAGATGTCTTCATACCTCTCCCATCCCATTTTTCCTTTTTCAATTCACTTAGTTTGTTCTTCTCAATTTTCCTTATGGCCTTTGGCTTGTCACCAATCAGGTAACCAGTTACGATGTGTAGAACATATTTTGCGATCTTCATTAGTTGGTTGAGCCACATGAATTGGTCATGTACTCAGCTGAGGACCATTCTTACCCACTCTATTTTGAATACTCTCGGTATATGGAGGGCATGAGTCAAACCCTTGGTCTCCAGATGAACGTTGTCATCTTTCAAATTTCCGTTCACACATAGTTTCTAAAATGACATATCAATCTCCGCTATGCATATTTCCTCAAATTTTCAATGTATAAATGCTCGCACATATTTGATCAATATCACCCTTGGTGGTATTGATGTTAGGGCTCCCGTTTTATCAGGTTCTGTTGCTATCACTGGTGGTAGCTTATACTTAAGGTTTACGAGTTCAGTGGTCTCTACAACAACTGGGTTTTTAATCTTTGTTGCCATATTTTCTTATTCTCTATTAGATTTTCTTAGGGCTTTGCATTTCTTGGTTCGGTTATGCAAAGAAAACTAGGTCAACACTAAATGATATCCAAATATGTTCAACTTATCTTGAAAAAGATTGTAATAGTTTAGGAATACCTTGTTGATCACTCAAATATGCTTTAAGATTCAGCTCTATAACTTGGCTTATAATTCTCTTGAAAATTATAAGTGACAATGATAGATGACTAGGTCTATTTATAGCTTTCACTAGGTTTTAGGGTTTTCAACGATCATAAAATATCAATAATTTTTTTACTGATCCCTTTTACCGATTGCCTTTTCTTACTTCTTACCAAATGATATAAGATATGAATTTAACAATATTTATCCAAATGCATCTAAATATGATAATGTGGATCTCTTCACATATACTAGGAACCAATTTGAGATTTAAAGATTTTCTTTGCAGTTCCTATTCACAACTTATGATTGATTAGGTAGAGTTGTTTGCACCCAATCCAGAGGATATGGTGACTTCAACTATTCCAAATGATGTTCCATCTTCCATGGTCTTTCTCTTTCACTTCCTATTCACCTTCTCTCTCATTTCTTCAACATTTTCTTTTGGTTTCTCAAATGATTCATCCTTGGTTGGATTCTTCTCTCGGTACCTACAGTCTTTGGCAAGGTGACCTGTCTTGTGGCAATGGAAACATGTCATTCTAAGGTTTCTCCAAGTTATCCTATTATTTATGCCATGAAGTAACATACAATTTTATAATATGTTTCCATACCTTCCACAGACTAAACAAGATATCCTTGTATTGTAGTCACATAGTATAGATGTATTCTATCGATTACTCTGCATGTTCTGTCAGTTTGGTACCCATTCTTCATTTCTCCTTGGTGAATTTCATTCTTTATAATTGTGACCATACTTTTTGCAAGTACTAAAGTATCAATAGAATTTAGGCTTCCTTGTGTTTTTTATAGTTCTTTATTTGCATTCAAATGCTCGGTGTCCATACTTATTATAGTTATAGCAATACCCATCAAACTTAGGTGAGCTTGGTGACTTTCCTCTTTTGCTTCTGCAAACATTCATAGTATGTCCATATTTCTCACAATGGTAACAACTAGGCTTGTATGTCTTAGGTGGGGCAGAAGTGTCTTATTTTTAAGCTTGCTTAGATTATTCTCCTTTCTCAGTAGTGCTCTCACTATTGAATCCAATTCAAATTTTTTACTAGGTTGTTTATGACCTTTTATCTGTGCATCCAATGATCTTAGTGCTTCATCACTTCTCTTTAGTATCTCATTGGCTTCCTTTTTAGATTCCAATTCCCTAATCTTTCAACTTTTCTTTTTAGTGCTTGATTCTCAGATTCTTTCTCAACTATTTTAGTTTCAGACTTTTTTTTATCTTCTTCAGTTAATTTTAGTGCATTTTCAACTACTCCCTTAGAGTCAAGTATCTCAGTGATTCTTACTTTTTGTGCCTCTTGATATTTATTTTCTGACTTTAGTTGCTCGGTGAGTGTCTTGTTATTTTCCAAGAGTTCTACAATGGCCGATTCAACTTCATCACTCAAACTACCTTCAGATGATGTCTCAAGATTATCAACATGTTCTTGAGTGGATTTGAGTTCACTACATAGTTTCTTCCTCACTCTTAAGGACTTTTCTAACTTTCTTTTCATATCTTCAATCACCTCTTGTGCATTTTCTATTTCAAACTCAAGACTATCAATCTTCTTAGATTGCTTGTAACTTTCCACAGCCATGATCTTTCCTCTTAGGTGGTTAAACCCTTTTCTCAAGAGACTAGCTCTGATACCAATTTCTATTATAGTTGGAATAAATTTAGGAAAGGTATGTATTAAGAGGGGAGGGGTGAATCAATACCCTTAAAAACATTTAACCATTCAAACTTATCTATTACCGAGTTTAATACAATGCATAAGATGAACATAAAGTAAAAATTTCAAACCATAAAATATGCAACACATAATACATAGATTTTGGTCACACAGAAATCCTTTGTTAGAGGAAAAAACTATGGTGGGGATGACACCCACAATCCTTCACTACTACAATAAAAAGGTTTCTCGGTTAGAGATACAAATTTAGCTACTTCTAATAGCTTACCCTATTAGGAGTACTATACTCAGTTAAGAGTACAAAAGACTTATTCAGTATACCTTTTTAGAGGATTTCACAATCTCTAATCTAAGAGATGTACTTGGTTAAAGGATTTACAAAATATAAGACCTGTTAGGGCCTACCCACAAGCGGGATTTGTTCTTCACTATTTACAAAAAACTTCACAACAAAATGTCTGATAAAAGTGCGTCAATCTAATGTTGTCCAGACTCAGTGTGTTCTATATATGTTTTACCTTATTCTTCACTCAGTAGCTTAGTATCATAAGCTCTACTTCATTCTGCATACTTCTCCTATGCTTCACCTTTCAACATCTTCATCAGCTCTTTCAACTCTGTCAACAATATTTACAATGTTGACTATCTTTCTTGCTTCCTTTTTTAGTTTGTTCAAAACTAATGTCTTATACAATATTCAGGCGGTTAACTAGATATAGGGCTTAAAGAATAAATAGTGGAGATTAATTGGTTAAGCTTTAGGCAACATATCTAATGTTGATGCCTTCTAAAAATTCATTAATTAATCTTCCCCGTGATCCTGTCCAATGATGTGTTTGGAGTCCCAATGACTCAACTAACTTTTACCTCAAATTTTGTGCAACAATTCATGCTCGGTGTCCAAATCCAATGTATCTAATTTCAAAAGAAATTTTGGCTCTGGAGTGCTTGGTAAACATGCTTTTGCTTACTCGATAAAATTTTTACTCTCTTCTCGATATTTGTGAGTGCTTGGTAACTATTTTTGCATGACTCGATATATATATAGCTCACTCAGTGCTTGATACCTTCTTAGTACTCAGTGGTTGTCTTGGTTGCCTTTACCAAATGTGTCTCCTTCATTATATGAATTCATTCCTTCGGTTTCTTTCACTGATATATGACTTTGAAAAAAACTAATGACAACAAACTCTCTTTAGGCGTAACAAAATTCTTAGTGGAAGAGTTGGTGAAAACCGCATTTGACCTTCCCGATTCCCAAATCATTTGCTTGTTAGTTGGACATGAATCACCTTGGTATGGACATATTTTTACTTACCTAAATGACCAAACTTTACCTTTGGACCAAAACCATAATAAAAGAGACATTTTAAACACAAAGCTTCCCATTATACCATCCTTTCTGACACATTGTATCACAAGAGTCTTGATAGAACACTTCTTAGCTATCTAGAGGATGAGGAATCAAAGTTAGCTTTATGAGAGGTTCACGAGGGGATTTGTGGGTCTCCTTCTAGTGGTTTATATTTAGCTAAGAAAATCCTTCGCATGGGATACTTTTGGCCAACTCTAAAAAAGGACGCTTGTCAGTTTGTCAAGAGATGTCAGAAATGCCAATACCATGGAAACATGATTCATGCACCAGTGCAAGATTTTCACCCGATGACCACACCTTGGCCCTTTTATCAATGGGGTTTTGATTTAATAGGGATGATTTACCCACCTTAATCCAATGGTCATAAATATATATTGCAATAAATACTTCACTAAATGGGTGGAAATTGTGCCTTTGACAACTGCAATGGGTAAACAAATCTCAATGTTTATCCTCAATCACATCATTTGTAGATATGGCATTCCTGATGCTATAATAACTGATAATCGAAAAAAAATTCAAAAATAAAGATGTGGATGAACTAAGTGATAAATTCCATATTATACATCATTCTTCTTCCATTTATTATCCTCAAGGGAATGGTCAAGCATAAGCAACAAACAAAAACATCCTTACAATTTTGAAAAGGAGAGTTGATAATTTAGGAAGGAATTGGCTTATACAATGGAATCTGACATTGTGGTCCTATAGAACAAGCATAAGAACACCTATGGGAGCAACACCATTTTCATTAGTTTTTGGAGCAGAGGTTGTATTACCTTTAGAGGTTGATATTCCATCTTTGAGGGTCTCCTTACATGGTTTGATAACAGATTAAGACTATAGGGTTTCTAGGCTTCAACAACTTGAGTTACTAGAAGAAAATAAAACTCAAACATATGAACATCTTAAAGTGTATCAAAACATGATGTCAAGGAATTACAATAAGAAGATAAATCCTAGAAAATTTCAAGTTGGGGATTTAGTGTTGAGAGACAATCCTAAGAACCAAGTGGAAAGAGAAAAGAAAGGAAAGTGGGAAGCAAACTAGTTGGAGCTATTCAATTTTACTTCTTCTTTTGGCTTAGGAACATACAAGTTAGTTGACTATGATGGAGATGAGTTACAAGAACCCATTAATAGCATCCACTTGAAGAGGTTCTATACCTGAGAATTCAATGAAAGAGTATAAGATGAGAGAGTATCAGATGAGATAAATCATCATTCTTTGTATATTGGAAATAGATCCTGAAATAAACCAAAAATAGTAGAAAAAATTCTGAAATAATCCAAAAATAGTGGAAAAAGATCCTGAAGAAATTGAAAAATAGTTGGAAATAGCTTGGAGAAAAGAGATAAAAAGTGGAAAATTGAGCATGAAGAAAGCAAAAACATTCAAATATGGATCCTGAAAAAATTGTTATCTTGGGGAAAACCTGGTAAATAGGCGCCTTGGTAATAAATAAATAAAAAAGATAAAAAAATCAAAAAAAGATAAAAATGCCTTGGTGAAAACCTCGCAATAGGCGCCTTGGTAGCAAAAAAGAAAAAAAGAGAAAAAGAGAAATGAATTCAAGTGGTGAAAACCTGGTAAATATTCACCATTTGACCCCTTAGGTTTTTCCTAGTTGCGTGTCCATTTGCATATTTCTTTCACCTTTGTACATATCCTTGCATATGTCATTTTGTGTGGTCATAGTAAAGTCTCTGAGCTGCATCTTGCATTAACCAAGCTTTTGTCATATTTTGGAATTTTTCCCAAGGCCAACACTTTTATTTTCAACTGGGGGAATTCATCCATGAGCAATGAATTTCACCAAAGAAGCCACCAATTCACATGAATCAATGTAGAAAACTACAAACAGATAGACACTTAAACCTTTTATTTACATCATTATTTGATTCCCATCCGATTTTGACACAAATGTAATCCTTCACCTTCATTTGACTTTATAAGGATTAAAAATAAACAAAGACATACAAGATCAAAATGGATGAAGTTCTATTTGGAATATGAATACAACAATAGCACTAAAATTTTGATGAGGTATTGAGTTTTCTTGAGTCATATCTTTCTAGCGAATCTATGATTTTTTTACTAGATTAGCAATGATGAAAGCGTGACATCTTTTCTTGATTTATATGTGACTATTTTAAGATTGATTATTTGAAGTATGTGACTTTGTCTAAAGACATGACCATTAAAGATTCATTGAGGAAATTTTTACATATGGATGGGATTCAATATTTGTTTGTTTACGCAAAAGCATACCTTGGTCATTTAGATTTTCAATATCTTAATGCCAACATCCACTTGTAGCATTGAATCCAATGAAAGCAGTATTCATACTCCCATGGTAAAACCAATGAGAGTTGTATCAGCTTCATGATTGGAATATGAGGATAGCAGTATTCATATCATCATGGTTGCTCAAACTCACCAGTGATGGTTGTACGTATTAGAAGTACCACCAAATCTTGATGATGAAAATTAATCCATGCATTATTTACAATAATGACAGTTAGTTGCATTCATCCTAGGAGTAGTTTTTGCATAAAATATTTCCTTGGTTTAGTGAAATATTTTTCAAAAGGGTTGATATCACCAAAGAAAATTTCTCTTTTAGATCAATTATGTTGGACTTTAATCAAAAACATTTGCATATCATTAATCATTAATCATTAATCTATATTTATCCATTATTATTGCCTCAAAGTTATTTAAGTCATTAAGAATCATGCATAATTATTATTCATCCATTAAGGTGCATTCATTCCATTAGGTTGCATTTCATTAAAATTATATATGCATAAAAAAGAACAAAAAAGTAAAGTGAATTTCTCATCTAGTATCATTGCATTGCATATCATTACACATCATAAATAAAAGCATTAAAATCATTCATTTTGCATTCATCTAAGTTTTTTCATACATAAGACAACTCATCCACAATATATAAAAGTAAATGCATAATCATGTAGTAGGTGCATCCATAAAACATCAAAATATAAGTCCAACATATAATGACATCATAAAGGGAACATGGAATCAAGAAGAAGAGTCTCTATCATAAAGTAGTAATCAAATGTCCAACATCGTGTCTATAAATGTATACCAAGATACATAAATCAAAGGAACATCAATAAATCTTGATCAAAGTACATCATGGTACATCATAACAAGAGGGAGGCTCATAATAAAATAGGGGCACCATCAGTCCCATCAATGCCACCTGTCCCACCTGTGTCACGTGTGCCACCTAGGCCACCTATTTCATCTGTCCCTCTACCCAGTGAACTGTCAAGATCTGTCTGAGGCATCTTACTAGTGCTCGCAACACTGGGCATATGTGCCATCATAGTCATAAAACTCTACATCATGGTAGTAACTTGATCAATTCGGCTACTCATAGCTATCATCCCAACCTATAGAGTCCTGACATCCTAAGTAAGTGTGTTCATAGCCTACGTAGCATGTGGAACAATAAGTACCTATAGAGTAATAGGAACCTATGGAGCAATCGAAACCTATGTTATTACTGAAATCAGTAGAGCCTGTTGTACCTATCTGGCATGTGCTAACTATGTCCATCTAGCTACTCTCTTCCATCTTTGTCCCCAAACTTCCAATGGAACCTGAGGAGCCTAACCAACAATCCCTCCACCCCTCATCTGTACCCAACCACAAACCCCACCACCTCTCATCTGCACACCACCACCCCTCATCTTCACTCTATCACCTCTCACCTTCACTCTCCCACCACCCCACCCCTCCTTGGGACTCTTTGTCTAGGTGCTCTGCGACCACCTCTCTCACCGCCTTCGGCTCCATCATCATTGGAAGGATCATTGACATATGGTATAGGATCTGTTGGATCTGTAAATCTAGGGACTCTATGTCAAGAAAACCACTAAGAATAATCTTTGTACATCCCTGCATCGACTATGTGATCTAACACATCCCAAATCATGTAGCCCATTTATTATATCTCATTGCATGCATATTTGTAGTCCACATGTGGACCCCATATCAACCTCTCTACCTGAACCTGGGTGTACAAAGCCAAGCCCAGTGGTAGATCATGTATATGGCCAAAATGCCTCATCACTCTGTAGAAACAAAATCTCTGAATAATCAATGGAGATTGGCCTATCATCCAGCGAGGTGCATACATATATGGTAGCTCAACATCATCCTCATGTCATGCCTCGCATCCCAGGTAAGGTTTCCACATGACCTAATATATATCATCGAGCATCCATCACCAAAAATCTAGCTTGCCTAGATGGTGTTGGATAATCATACCCTCAAATAAGTAACCAAAAGGTCATCCTGGATCCCTGTGCCTAGTAGTGATCAGTCATGTGACTAGAATATGCTCCCATATGCAAATTTGTAGCACTACTCCACCCACTGATCGTGTAGCACCACCTTTGTAGACTACATGGTGCAACTCATGATATAACTGTGCCAACACACAAGATCCCCAATCAAAGCATTGTGGATCTTCGATCATATCCTCCAAGATCTAACCCCGACCAACAGAAAATCCAGGACCTCGATGATCAGGAAGTAATAAGCCTCCAATTAGAGAGCCTAAGACTATAAGAAGAATGGGAAATGAGGCAAACTATGTCTAGGGTATGCTCTCATCACCGATGGTAGGATCCGAGAATACTCATCTACATGTTGCACCATAGTAGACCTAATCATAGTATACTAGCTCTCCTCAAGTGGGAATCCATAGTAATATGTACATGTCCTCTAGTGTGATGGTCATCTCTCCAAGTGGAAAATGAAAGGTATTATGGTTGGAGTGCCATCGCTCCTCCATAGCTGTCAGTAAACCCAGGTTCATCTAGAACCAAGTCATATCGAGCAAAAAGGACATACCACACTGACCAATGGTATGCCTCTCCTGAGACGTCAGCTTATTGACCATATCTAGAGGCCACGACGGTAGGCCCCATATGTATAACTTCCAAAATTAAACCTATTTTGAAATCAAGTGGATTCATATTAGTATCATAATTTTTTGGATCATCACAAGTAAATTAGTTATCCTATCATTCTATCGCTCTTCTTGAGCACATCAAAAAATTTCCTAAATCTATATCATGAGAAGGGAGAAAATAATAAGTTATCCTATTGACCTATTAGGATTGACATCATCAAACATTTATCAAAATTTTGGCACTAATGGTACAATCATTTCTTTTCCATCACATAGCAGGCCTAATCAAGCAATTAATCGATCAGACATTCAACAAATTAGAGGACATTCAAATCATGATTTATTTTTTCAAATTAGGATTCATTTTTTCAAATCAGGCTACGCATCATTTCATGTGGGTGTACGTGTCATTTCATATCATTGTACGCACCAGATTGTCTACATTCTAGTTAGTAGCTGCTATGAGCTATTTCATTCTTTGGAAGTGTCACATCATGGTGTACGCATTTGTTCTTCTTCTAGGTGCTACTTTATCTATCATACATGCTAGAAGAATTGGGTTTCTCAGCTAGGTTTTCCTACACTCTACTTAACCTATCATACATGCTAAAAATCTATTGGGATATGCATTGCTAAGTTCCATTTCACTCTATCCTATGCATTACTTCTAGTTGTGGATGCACTACTTGACTAGTCTACGCGCTACTTTAACTATTGTACGCATTACATGCTCCAACATTCATACTCAACTCTCCATTTTTTTGGTTATTCACAGCTTTTGGGTGCTCTTCTAGTGACTACTTTCATTTTTGTCTTCAGTACATTGGTTTGAGCTTTCGGCTAGCATGAAATACAGAGCTCTTAATATGTGCATTTGGCTCCCAAGCCACGACTGGGAGTTCCCAATTCTGGATGACTATCTGCAATGCCATATGTGTGTGGCCTTCAATGCTTTGCCTAATTATGTGTTGGATGTCATTTGATTGGTTATTGGTGAGCACATTTTGTTCCCCTCCTCCCTGCGTAATATTCTTCATTTTCAGGTGTTGTCAATATTTCTTTCCAACTTCTATGATCTCATGCAGGATTATATTCCATTCATGGAAATGGCAGACAAGGTGGTCAGACAGGATTTCACACCAGCTGAAATCATACACCAGGCAGTTTTGGGATACAATCTCAAAGACTCGCAAGCATGGGTGGGAGGATTATTTCCCCCAAGACAGCTAGATGGGGATTTGGAAATTGTTAAGCTCTATTATGCCTTTAAGCTGAACATCACTGACATGGATTCCGTGGCATTCAGAAAGAACACAATGTCTCTCATAGAATATATCTTGGCAGCCATCATGGCGCATGCATACAATCTATTTGACAACATGGTGGTTATCTTAGCGGTTATCTTAGCTTTCTCCAATGATGAGGTCATAGCACCGCCATCTTCCAAAAATACTAGGGTTGATGCAGACTCGTCGACTTCCACGCCCTCGACAGAATCAGTTTCTTACAACTACATATGAAAATTTCCCTGTCACTGTCATGGCTTGGTTAAGCCAAGGGGATAATTTTTTGTACAAGTTGCATACAAATTTTTGGGTTTTTGTGCGGTGGGATATAGTCAGGTTTTTTTGGGTAAATCTCCATGGCTATTCTACTTCATGTATTTAGTAGTATTTGGGCAGTTAGGCTCGGTTATCAGGGGTTTTTTGGGTCTGTTCCTCTGGTTCTTGTTATGTAATCCCTGAGATAGAGGAACATTTTGTGATCTATCATGCTCGCTTATATTGGTTATTTCTTGATGTATTTTTGCTAGGATAGGAGGTTTTCTTCTTACTTCTTTCCTCCTTGAGCCTTTCTGAAGTAGTTATTAATTAAATATATAATGGCTTGTCCATTTTTATCAAAGAAAAAAACTATTGTACGCGTTACTTGGAAATAAATTTAAAAACCTAATCTAATAATGCATTTAAATCCTATAAAAGAGTAGGAAATTTTTTAATTGAATTAATGAAGAGGATTTGAGCACTTACCAGAGGTCTGGAGTCTGCAGAATGTTGGAATCTGTGCCCTCGCTTGAACCTATGCTCACAAATCGGCACAACCATCGCTAACAATATTCTAATCTCTCAAAGAAAAAGTGAAGGTAGAAAGTGAAAATGACATTTTTACCCCCTTTTAAACCTTTTTGACCTAATAAAGGGTATTTTTGGCCTTAACCTAATCAAAAGGTTGAAAATTAATCACCAGGGCACTTTTTCAAATGTTGAATATCGGAAATAAAATCATAATTGACCAATCGCTCATCATGCTCGAATTCTTTTTTACATCAATTTTGATTTCATTTCCGAGGGGGAAAGATATCATCAAGGCACGAGATCAATAAATTGAATCAGGGGCATCAAAACTTTCATCATCATCAGTGGGGCATTTTTATTAGGTTATTTATTTTTCACATCAGGCTATTACAACTAGTTTTTCATCAAATCAATTGCATCAACAAATCAGTCACCAAGATTGCATCAGACATTCTTTGAACCAATGCGCTTGGCACATCAATTCAAAGAGGGCATTTGTAGATACCTAAATTTGGTTAGACAAATTAAACAAGGAGTGAAGTGAGAAAATCAAGAAAATTCTAAATTTATTGAATTATCATAAGCCTTTAAATTAATTTAATCAAATAATTGCACAATTGATATTAATTAATTACTCATATAGTTAAATCAAAATTGATTCAAAGCCATTCAAGGGTGCACATGGATAAAAAATTCAATTAAATCATTTAATCAATTCCTAAAATTTCTCAGCCATCACATGGGAAAATCAATTTCAACCAATGGGATTTAGGAATGGAGTTCACATGGATCAAGCACAGATGGATCCTCCATCACACATCTTGGAAGTGCATCTCAGCCACTCAATTTGTCTCCTTATTTGAAACCATCCTTTAGATTGTCTTAACCTTTGATACAATTAACTAAACCCAACCCTAATCAAGGTTAAATCAACTCTACCCTCTACCCTTGGGAAATCCTTTAAATAGAGAGCTATTTTGAGTCCAAAAAATAAGAACACATTCATGAGCTAAGCATCATCACTATAGGAATTTTGATTTGAGTTCATAGTTTCCATTTTGAGTTTAATTTGTGTATTAGTGATCATCTTTGAAGCATTTTAGAATATTTAGAGCTAAATAGGCATAATCATGATCAAATAGCTTCAATTCTTGTTTTAGGACTGTCATTAATGGATGCTTGAGCTGAGAGCATACTATTTTCCTTCATAAATAGAGATCCATGAGATGCTCATTGTTGTATTTTCAATTCAATTAGTTTATCATTGTTGAATTGATTAGATAACAAACTAATTTCATGAAGGTATGATTTTCATATACATAGTTATTTGTGGGTGCATCTTTCTAAGCTTTTTTACTAGTTTGGGATTAGTATATAATGCAAGATGATGAACAACTAGGTCAGGATCCAAACCAAACATGTTTGCACATGACCAGGAAAAATTATGTTGTGACTTTTATAAAAACTTTATTTTTAACTTAAAGATGCTACTACGAATGTGATCTTGGGTATCTTAGTAGTACCAATATTTACTTCCACCGTATCCTCTATGAGAATAGATGACTTCTCATGAGGTAGGCCTATGAGTGAGAAATTAAATTTTCCCTCCTTTAGTTCCTTGAGGAGGTTTCACCAATGAATATGTGCTTTATTTTTAGTTATTTGTCATCTGAGGGTGTCTTAAATAGGTTTTCACTAGGGGATGTTTTATTTTCATTGATTTTTTTCTTTTTACATTTGGAACTGAGAGAGTTGACTTGTTGCACAAAGTATGCTTGATCATTGTAGGTGTATTGATTCTCATAATCTTGAAGGTATTTAAGATCTAATAGTTCTAAAACAACCTCGTTGATTTTACATACATCTAATGGTGGTGGCCCTTATTGGTCCCAATCAATAAGCTCAAGGTGTTTAAGTGGGAGACTAGGAGATGTGAGATTAATGGGGTTTATGGTGAGAACACAATTGATTCCAAATATGTTTTCATTAAGGAATTCAAAAGGAACTTCATACAATTTCTCCTCAAGTTCTTCAGAGTTAGAAGAATATTCTTGGGTATTTTGAGAGGAAACCTTAGTTTCTAAATGATATATGAGTCCCCTATTGTGAGAATGAGCTCTTGGATGAATAGGTTCTTTGATGCCTTATTCTAATACCCCCAAGAATATTATATGGTATATCATATTCTCCACTAATGGATATGCTTTAGGGTACATTTCTTTTGGGATGTCAACAAGCTGGTCCTTTTTCTCTTTCTATAGTCAAGATAACACATCTTCCTCCAGATTCTCTTCATCTAGGGGTCCCCATTGTTCGAAGGTGGTATACTTGCATTGGATTGTGGGTTTATTATCTTTGGGAATAATGGGATAATGTCAACCATAGGATTTGCGGGATAATGGAAGATTACCAACGCAAAAGGCATTTTGAATGGTGTACTATCCATACCCTTTAGCAACAATTTTTACTTGGTCATCAGAATTAGTGGATTTTTAAGTGGAGGCTTCATAGGACAAGGTTTTTGTGATGGGGGGTTTGACTAACTCATTGAGTGGGAATAATTTTTTTCCTTCAAGCATTTTTTAATACTAAAAGGCCTCGAGGTTAATAGGAATAGTGATTTCTATGTCATTATAGGGGAATTTGAGACATTGGTAGAAAGTGTATGGAACAACTTGAATGGAATGGACCCATGGTTGACCAAGGAGAATGTTGTATGGTAGGTCTAGATAAAGTTATTTTCATGTAGTTTCAATCAATACATGACCCACTTGAAGGGGGGATTTAATTATATCTTTAGACTCTTTCTCTCTTTTATCATAGGCCTTGATTGTTATAATCTTTATTGGATCAATAACCTCATTAGGGAATCATAATTATTTTATTAATATTATTGTGCAAAGGTTCAAATCACATCCACCATCTATGAGAACCCTCTTAATCTTGTGGAAATTTATGATGGCTCCAATGTGTATAGGTTTATTGTGATTTAGATTCAGAGTGAGAAGGTGTTTATCTGTGAATATAAGGTGATGTTGTGCAGTAAGGTTCCCAATAATGGCTTGGAATTGGTAGGCATTGATTTTATTAGGAACACAAGACTCAAGAAGGCCTCTCTCAATAATTTATTAATGTACACAAGAAATGTGGAGTAGTTCAAGTATAGAGATCTGTGCAGGATTCTTTTCAAGATGGTCAATGAGGTTGTATCAAGAAGCTAGTCAAGTAGAAGTGGATGGGGTGGATGGAGGGGGAGCAACTTGAACATTGACACTTCGTCATTGTGTGGTAGTATTTTAACTAGAAACTTTAATTGTGATGGTATTTGCATGAGTGTATACTTCTTTAATGCGTCCACATAAGGAATCAAATCCTAGGGGGCTTATCTTTCCCATGCTTACAAATAGGGGTGGTTTATATTTTAAGTTAGGTATTGTATGATGATGTATTTTGTCCTTCAACCTTAATCTTACCACTTTCAATGAGGTCTTGGATGAGGTTTTTGAGCTTCATACATTTATTTGTATCATGACCTTTAATACGGTGGTATTCACAATATCTGTTATCATTGTACCAATTAAATTTGGGTTTATTTTCATCACAGGGCTTAGTGACTAAAAATCTCAATATATTTTGTTCAATAAGATGGTGGAAGATGACATCAAAGGGTTCTATAAGAGGGTTTATTGGAAATTTTGATAGGTATTTATATTATTATTTCTATTGTGGTGGGGGGAAATATTATTAGATGGATTGTGATTGCTTTTTTGTTGGTGGTGCAGTTGTTGATTGGTACAGTTTTGTTGATTAGATTGATTGTTTTTATTTTATGTGGCTTGGACATTTAGAACATTCTTAGAATCAATCACCCCATCATTAACAACATTCTTATTCATGGTCCAAAACTTAGGTTTTTCATTAGATGATCGTGATGACATATAACTGATTGAACGTTTGAAGATGTTAAGTTGATCACCGAAATGTAGAAAGATAATGCAAGACATTAAATCAGTTAATGGCTTTTATTGTCATTGATTTCAACTTGATATAATTTGATAGGTTATATACAAAGTGTCAAAAACTTCAGAGAATCAGAGAGATAAAGATTATGCTTTCAATAATGCATAATAGATCAGCATTCACTAAGTGACTACAAACACCGATGGTTAGTGGAACCCGACTGACAGAGAAACTTGAGAGAAAATTCACAGTGATGCCTGAGAAAGAAAACTGACAAGTATTACCGATGAACATAATCACAAGTATTACCAATGAGCAGAACTTCACAGTGATGTCTGATGGACAGACAACCCCGACGGAGATGCCCGAGGAGAACTGAAGTGTTGACCAAAGCTATCAAAGAGTTAAACACATAAATTAAATGAATTTCAGAAATGACAAAATACTTAGCTGGAAAGAGCTAAATATAGAGTTAATTGGTTTTTAACATTGTTTTCATAGACAAGTTAAAACTAGAGATAAGTAAAAGATTTAAATTGTTTTATCTAGTTGTCAAGGAGAAATCTACGAGATAAAACTTAAGTGAAGATTTAAAGCAAGATTGGCTAAGATTTTGGATCAGGCCAAGAGCAAGAAAATCAAGAAGTGAGAAATGGTGATATCATGTCTATAAAGAGATAGTCTAATTCATTTTGAATTAGGGGAGTGAATAGAGAAGAAGGATTCTAAAGAGAAACTTATGAAGAAAAACTTCATACAGTCCCGATTAATCAAGCTGAGGAAAGGGCTAATGATTTATGCGGACACCAAGCAACAGAGAAGCACAACATCACCAAGCAGAAAGAAGTGGAGCAAACGTAGTGAAAAGATACATTGATCAAAAAGGTATTATGAGCTTACAATAGATCTAAAAATCTGCAAATCATTTACTGTTTTAGTTTAACCATTGATTCATAAAGTCTCTTAACTGAGCAAGACTTAACAATCCTTTCTATATTGAGATACATCCCAAGGAGTATCAAAAAGTTTGATCATGAAGATAGCATGCGATTCCATATACCATTTGACAAACTAGGGTTTGATCATAGAATGTATCATAGAGATTCCCAATATCAAGTGACAAAATATTCTATTTAAATCCTCTAACAAGGTCACACCTAACAGTGTGTTCGTAACCTTTAACAGGGTTGGCTCTTCACTGAGCTCACTTCAGAAGAGTAAAAATTTTGGGTTATCGGTCCCGAGTGGTTTTTCCCTTAACATGGTTTCCACGTTAAAAATCCATGTTTCATTGTGTTTATGAGTCATTACTTTAGTGTTTTGCATTACACATAACTAATATGGATTGATCGGTATACACTAAGCAATTTACTATTTTTTGGTAAATGAAAGACTACTAATCGGTAAACAGAAGAATAAGTTTTAACAATGAACTCTGAGTAGTAGTTATTTGTTAAAGATTATTTGAAGGCATTCATCTTGTATGAATGAAGATAACTAGAGGCTTGATATCGTGGTACTAAGTATTTGGGTTGATTTTTTGGAATATTTTTGAGGCCACTAATTCACACCCCCCCCTCTTAGTTATTATAACAATTGGTATCAGAGCTTGTGTGCTTAGAAAGGGAGTTTAACAGCTCAAGAAAAAGATCACAAGATGAACAAACAAGATGTGCCCATGTTGAATAAAGATAACTTTGCATCATGGAAAAGTAGAATAAGACTCCAACTATCAGGTATTGGTAATGATGTTACTCAACACCTTGATACTGAATATGTGTTGCCTACAGGACCTCACACACTTGAGCAATTGAGAGAAAAACATGAGCACAATTGCATGATGATAGAACTTGCTTCCTCACTCTCCAATGTTGATTTTGAAGATGTCAAAACTTGCACCTCTGCAAAGCAAATGTGGGATAAATTGAAGCTGTTACATGGAAGAGATGCTAATGTACTAAGAGCCAAGGAAGAAATCCTAAGAGGGAGATTTGATGAACTAAGGATGAAAGAAGGAGAAAATATAACTCAGTATAGCTACATAATCAAAGATGTAGTCAATGCTATCCAAGGAGTTGGAGGTGTACTTGAAGAAGAGAGAGTGGTAAGTAAAATCCTATGAACCTTACTGCCTGTATATGCTATTAGAGTATCTGCTATACAAGAAATGAGAGAAGTTGCAAACAATAATATTACTCTAGATAGTCTGATTGGTAGACTGATTTCATTTGAGATGAATAACTTTGATAATAGTGTCTTACCATCTATAGAATCTGCACTCAAATCTTATTTGAAAATAAGTAAGTCAAGTCATAGACACACTATGAGGAATGATAGTGAAAGTGATAGTGATGACCAAGGACTTGATGGGATTGAAGCACTAACAACAAGAAGATTGCAGAGAGGCAAATGTAGATACAAAGGTAAATTACCACTTGTATGTTTTAATTGTAAAGAGGTCAGACACTTTGTTGCAATATATCCTAACTGAAGAAAAGATGACAGAAGTAATGATAGAACATATAAAAAGAAGTTTGATTGAGGTGATAACGGAGATTACTAAAGCAACCGATAATCTGACAGAAGAGATACCTGAGACTACAAGGACAAAGGGAAGAAATCTTGTTACCTAGCTAAGAACAGAGCTGGGGATACTAACATCAAATCTGATGACAACATTGAGATGGCATTTTTAGTCATGAAGGATGATTCAAATGAAGAACAAGAAAGGTATGTAGATACTGCACTCATATCTAAGGTTAGTAAGAATGATGTCTAGATTATAGATAGTGGCTGCACTCACCACATGACCGGTGATAAACAAAAGTTTGAAACTTTTGAATACTATAATGGTGGATCAGTAAGAATGGGTAATGACACACCTTGTCCATTTGAAGGTAAAGGAACAATAATGTTGAATAACCTAATCAAATTTTAAAATGCATACTGGGTAAAAGGATTGAATTATAATCTATTGAGTGTTTCACAGCTAAATAATACAGGTCACTGAATAGCATTTGAAAATAAGAAGGCAAAGATCTTCAATGAATTAGGAAGGTTGATCGGAACTAGTGAACAGACAAAAGGTAACCTTTTCTATCTTGATGACATTAATACCACTTGTTTAATGGCTAGAAATGAAGAAAATATGGTTGTGGCATAAGAGATTATGCCATGTAAATTTTGACAGCATGATAAAGATAAGCAATAAAAGAAGAGTAAGAGGCTTACCAAGCATGTCAAAGCTCGAGCATATCATGTGCAAGAATTGTCAAAAAGGTAAGATGAAAAATTCTCGTTTCAAGAGTAAAGCCCATACATCTAATTCTATTATAGAATTATTCCATACTAATTTATGTGGAGCTATGAGGAAAAAGAGTTACTATGGAGATAGGTATTTCATTCTCTTTGTAGATGACTATTCTAGAATTATGATAGTTATGTTCTTAAAAGATAAATTAGAAACATTCAAGATGTTTAAATGATATAAGGCTATGGTAGAAAAGAAAAGTGGTAATGAATTGAAATGCTTAAGATCTGATAGAGGGGGGGAATTTATTTTAGATGAATTCACTAACTATTGCAATGAGCATGGAATTAAAAGACAGGTTTATGCACCAAGAACACCACAGCAAAATGGGATTTCTGAAATGAGAAATAGATCAATTATTGATTGTGCAAGAACACTAATGATAGAGAAAAGTGTCACTCAAACTTTTTGGAGGGAAGCTATCAGTACTACTGTCTACACATTAAATAGAGTACAATTATAGAAGGATACAAAGAAGACACCCTATGAGCTTTGGTATTGTTACACACCCAATGTAAGTTACTTCAGACCATTTGGTAGTCAATGTTATATTTTGAAAGATGAAAGAAATGGAAAGCTTGACTCCAAAAGTGATGAAGGTATCTTTCTAGGGTATTCTACAAAAGTAAGGATTATAAATTTCTTAAAGGGTCCTCTAACAAGATCATTGAAAGTGCAAATGTAAGAATAGATGAATTTGCAGAGAAGAATGATAAGGAAAACATAAAAGAACCAAAAGACTAAAACAGGTTTGTTTACTCTGAAGAACCCGACACTCTACCTGAGAAACAGTGTATCGCTCCTGAGTAACAGAATATTTCACCCGAGCATCAGGCTGCAATTACTAAAAATCGGGAAAACACTCAAGATGATGTTTCGAGCAATGGAGATCAGAATGAAGGTCAAGAAGATGAACATAATTATGGACAAAGATCTTAACTGAAACTTTCCAAGTATGTTAGAAGACATCATCCATAGAATCAGATCATAGGAGACAAGAAGGTTTGAATGAGAACAAGAAGTAAGTCACTAAACACTAGATGTTTACTTCGTGATTTTGAGCCTAAATCTATTAGTACTGTACTTGAAATTGAGGAATGGGTCAGTGCTATGAATGAATAAATAGAATCGATTGAGAAAAATAGTACATGGACACTAGTACCGAGACCAAATGACAAGAATGCCATCAGGACCAAATAGATATTCAAAAACAAGTTGAATGAGAATGGAGAAGTCACAAGGAATAAAGAAAGATTATTATACAAGGGGTATGTACAAGAGGAAGGTACTGATTATGGTGAAACCTTTGCACCCATTGCCAGAATAGGAGTTAGAATTCTTCTTTCTTATGTTTCATTCAAAGGATTCAAGGTATACCAGATGGATGTCAAATCTGCATTCCTAAATGGAATACTGGAAGAAGAGGTATACATTGAACAACCAGAAGGATTTGTTAATCTACACAAGAGAAAAATGGTATGTAGACTACATAAATCCTTAAATGGATTGAAACAAGCACCTAGAGCCTCATATGATAGACTTCACTCCTATCTCATAAGCATTAAATTTGTAAGAAAAAGTGAAAATAGAAATCTATACTTATAAGAAGATACCGATGGTAATATTCTGATCGCTGAAATATTTGTTGATGATATTTTTATCCAAAATCCAATCATACAACAAAATAGGCACCAAAGTAGAAACTTGCATTGTTTATGTTACCCAATTAAAATTACCTTACAGTTTTTCTGATTTACATTCACTTACTAAATTTATTATCAGATGTTCATGTACTCTAAGTCTTGATCAAATCATTACATATTCAAAATTTATCATTGATCATTACATTGTGCATTCATAAGAATGTAGTACAATTGTTCTTTGATTCATACTTCATGTCTCAATAAACATAGTACATTGAAAATACAAGTAAACAACTGAGGTATGGAATAGGGGTCCCGTGCATTGCCTTGTATATGTCTCATATTTGCTGGTAGCTTTGTCAGGTCCCTATCTACATTCTAGCTCACTCCCGAGTCTCCATCAGCATTCAGGTCCTTAGGGCAAAAATCTGCAAAAGAGAGGAAAAGAAGATGGTTAGATCCTGATGGATCTAAGCAATGCAAAGGAAAGAATTACATACGTCAGTTACCTACTTGTATCTGGATAGCAATCTGAAGTAATAAATGTAACAAGAAAACATAAATCAGCACTCACTATAAAATAGTGTTAAAGGGACGTGTTTTTAAACATGAAACCTTTCACTTCTAACATCTATTGTTATATGTTTTCAATTTTGAACAGGTCTGATATCTGATTGAAAGGAACTTGATAACTTCATTGAAGAAATCTTTCTCATGTATCAACTTCAATTTATTAGTCCATCCAATCATATAAATCAATCAGTATTCATAAATGAATGTATGATGGCATTCACCCACAAACACTGACTGATACATATCTTTTGATGACCTAACAAATTGGATGATTCTGTGTGTGCAAGTGAACATGCATGACTGAAAGCAGGAATCAAAAGAAAAGAGTGGATGTCACGAGCCCATGCTTGAACTTCACTATGCAAAGGACTGATTACTGATTGAAATAAGTTACTGTTCAAATACATGAAGAAATCAGAGAAAAGACTGGAACAAAGTATATGATTTCAACATTATGCAAATGTTCTAAATTGAAGAAATGCTGCTACAGTAAGTACATCTTTTACTTTCAGTTGACTGTCAAATGGATTGAAGTTCACTTAGAAGTTTCTGAGTTGAGATATCACATGAAAAGATTATGCAAAATAAAAGCATTCATGCTAACAATGCTGCTACAAAGATGAGTGAAATTGAGAAATGGAAAGAATCAGCAATTGCAAAATCAACATAAGATTCTGATATTTACTTACATTCTGGTAATCAAAAACAGCATTGAACACAAAATGACATATAATTATTATGCATAGTTCACATTTTACATTCTCAATTTGGAATTTTGAAGTGATAAGCATTCATTCATGTAAATCATCAATTATAGATTAGGGTTTCAATTTAGAAATTCACAGGAGTCACGAGCCCGTGCTCGAACCCTGTGGATTTGCTAATTTTATTGCTCTAAATCATAAAACATGATTTAAATTTATGCATGTTATGTCATGAAAATACTTCAGAAAACAATCTGATCCTACTTATATGTGTTTTTAAATACAGTGAGTTAAATCTCTTGACAGAAGCATGACCTTTGCTTTACATGTTTTCTTTGTTTATTGCTATCCACATCTGATAGTATGCAGAGGTGAAAAAATTTTTATTTCAAAACATTAAAACATAGTGAAGATGCAGTGCATTACATGAACAAAAGACAGAATGAAGATGCAGAGAATTCATCAAATGTAGTTGCAGTGAACAAGAGGAGAGGAGGAGGACAATCGACATTGGGCATTCATAGAGTTTCACGCAAAGAGTTCATCAGATAAGCAGACAGAATGACATTTGTTTTGGGTCATCATATCGGGCTACACAGTCATATGTGGTGTTTCATAGAGTAAAAGTGATAAAAATGAAAAACATTGTTCTGTTCTATAACCCGAGAATATGTTTTAACATTTATATGTTTATCAGACAGAGGAACAGCCATCATATTGGGTATATCAGACAGAAGAACAAGCTTTGAATCTATACATCTATGAAATGTGGTGTCTCAAAGAAATGAAAGAAGAGCATTGTTCTGTAAAAGCCCGCAAGCATGTTCCCAACATTCATGTGTTCTACGGATAGTTAATTAACATGTTTTTCTTGAGAAGATACTATGTGTTGTGTTCGTGTTACAGACATGAGGACAACATTGGTGTTTTATTCAGACAGAAGAACATAAGCTTTCAAACAGAGCAGAGGAACAAACATGAAGACAAGTTCATTAAATGAACAAAGTGACAGAGACAGACATAATAAGAAGTTCATTTAAATGAAAGTAATGACAGAGAGAAAGATAAACTTATCTACAAAGTATGTGTTTCTTCCTCATAA
>MU225250.1:729581-759257 GCA_018584345.1 Thuja plicata | reverse complement strand
AAACATCTGATTGCTAATAACAGAGTGCATCTCATGGTTGCACATCCAAGTGTTAAAGAATTCCTATTGAACAAGGATGTGAATGAGAAACGTGCTGGTTGGATAACCAGAGTAATGGAATATGACACTCAAGTACATGTTACCAAGCTGGTAAGAGGGAAAGGCCTTTGTGCCCAATTAGCAATGAGGAAGAAGGTGCTGAGATTCCTCATAAATCTGATTATTCTCAGATTGATACAGTTCTGATTTTTGATTCAGCAACCTGGTTATCTGATATGGTCAGGTATTTACAAACTGGACTGTGCCCAAATGATCTTAATAAGGCCAAAAGAAGGTACTATAGACTGAAATCTATTCCTTATGTCCTTATTGATGATGTTTTATACAGGAAAGACTATTCTGGTATGTTTTTGAAATGTATTGATACTATAGATCATAATAGAATACTTTCTAAATTTCATGATGGATCATGCGGTGGTCACTTTAATCCTAAGACTACAGCATTGAAAATATTGAGGGGAGGTTATTATTGGCCTAACTTATTTAAAGATGCTTATGCCTGGGCTAGAAAGTGTCAAAATGTGCATTATTTGCAGGTAAGCAAAAGCTGGCAGCAATGCCATTAAAACCTGTTATAGTTGATCAGCCATTTACAAAGTGGGGTATGGACTTCATTGGTCCTATTCACCCTAATTCTAGTGTAGGTCATAAGTGGATCTTGACTGCTACTGACTATTTCACAAGGTGGACTGAGGCAATTGCATTGAAGGAAGCTACTGGACCTGTTGTTCTTAAGTTCTATGAAGATATAATTACCAGGTTTGGGGTTCCTCAATCAATAATTTCTGATAATGCAATGGCTTTTATTGGTTTATCTATCACAGAATGGGTTGTTCAAAATGGAATATACCTGAATACTTCATCAAACTATTATCCTCAAGGTAATGGTCTTGCAGAATCTACTAACAATAATCTCATAAGGATTATCAAAAGGATTTTGCAGGAGAACAAAAGAGATTGACATTCAAAACTAAAGGCAGCCTTATGGCTTGACAGAATAACTCCTAAACAGGTCATTGGTAACTCGCCTTATGTCCTAGTTTATGGTAAAGAGGCCAGATTGCCAGTATCTATAGAGTTTCCAGCATTGCAACTTGCTGATCAGATGTTGTTATTTGAGGAGGAGGATCCTTTAAAGCTCAGGTATGTGAGTTTATTACAGCTGGAAGAAGAGAGAAGAAAAGCTTTTGTTACCATGGAACTTAAGAAAGCACAAAATAAGAGGTCTTTTGATAAGAAAGCTAAGTTCAGAGAATTTAAGGAAGGAGATCTAGTACTTAAGTGGGATGTACTAAAGAGCAGGCTAGGGCAGCATGATAAATTTGACAATTTTTGGGCAGGCCCATTTGTCATAACAGCCTACAAGGAGAATAATGCCTTTCAGTTGTCCACAACTGAAGGAGAAGAGCTACAGATTCCAGTTAATGGAATACACCTCAAGATTTTCTTTGAGGGATAGGTTGGTTTCAAGTTTTGCTTTCAATAAGTGTTGTTCCAGCACTAGGTGTTAGATGGTTTTGAGCCTAGGTCTAGGTTGCATTTGAGTCTAGTTATAGATGCATTTTCATTTCAATAAACTGCATTCATGGTTCAGTTTTTCTAATTGGTAAGCCCTAGGATAGGTCCACAGGTCATGTCTAGCAGGCAAACATCCAGCAGAAGTCGCCAAGATTGTTATCCAAAATCTAATCATACAACAAAATAGGCACCAAACCAGAAACTTGCATTGTTTATGTTACCCAATTAAAACTACCTTACATTTTTGCTGATTTACAATCACTTACTAAATTTATTATCAGATGTTCATGTACTCTAAGTCTTGATCAAATCATTACATATTCAAAATTTATCATTGATCATTACATTGTGCATTCATAAGAATGTAGTACAATTGTTCTTTGATTCATACTTCATGTCTCAATAAACATAGTACATTGAAAATACAAGTAAACAACTGAGGTATGGAATAGGGGTCCCGTGCATTGCCTTGTATATGTCTCATATTTGCTGGTAGCTTTGTCAGGTCCCTATCTACATTCTAGCTCACTCCCGAGTCTCCATCAGCATTCAGGTCCTTAGGGCAAAAATCTGCAAAAGAGAGGAAAAGAAGATGGTTAGATCCTGATGGATCTAAGCAATGCAAAGGAAAGAATTACATACGTCAGTTACCTACTTGTATCTGGATAGCAATCTGAAGTAATAAATGTAACAAGAAAACATAAATCAGCACTCACTATAAAATAGTGTTAAAGGGACGTGTTTTTAAACATGAAACCTTTCACTTCTAACATCTATTGTTATATGTTTTCAATTTTGAACAGGTCTGATATCTGATTGAAAGGAACTTGATAACTTCATTGAAGAAATCTTTCTCATGTATCAACTTCAATTTATTAGTCCATCCAATCATATAAATCAATCAGTATTCATAAATGAATGTATGATGGCATTCACCCACAAACACTGACTGATACATATCTTTTGATGACCTAACAAATTGGATGATTCTGTGTGTGCAAGTGAACATGCATGACTGAAAGCAGGAATCAAAAGAAAAGAGTGGATGTCACGAGCCCATGCTTGAACTTCACTATGCAAAGGACTGATTACTGATTGAAATAAGTTACTGTTCAAATACATGAAGAAATCAGAGAAAAGACTGGAACAAAGTATATGATTTCAACATTATGCAAATGTTCTAAATTGAAGAAATGCTGCTACAGTAAGTACATCTTTTACTTTCAGTTGACTGTCAAATGGATTGAAGTTCACTTAGAAGTTTCTGAGTTGAGATATCACATGAAAAGATTATGCAAAATAAAAGCATTCATGCTAACAATGCTGCTACAAAGATGAGTGAAATTGAGAAATGGAAAGAATCAGCAATTGCAAAATCAACATAAGATTCTGATATTTACTTACATTCTGGTAATCAAAAACAGCATTGAACACAAAATGACATATAATTATTATGCATAGTTCACATTTTACATTCTCAATTTGGAATTTTGAAGTGATAAGCATTCATTCATGTAAATCATCAATTATAGATTAGGGTTTCAATTTAGAAATTCACAGGAGTCACGAGCCCGTGCTCGAACCCTGTGGATTTGCTAATTTTATTGCTCTAAATCATAAAACATGATTTAAATTTATGCATGTTATGTCATGAAAATACTTCAGAAAACAATCTGATCCTACTTATATGTGTTTTTAAATACAGTGAGTTAAATCTCTTGACAGAAGCATGACCTTTGCTTTACATGTTTTCTTTGTTTATTGCTATCCACATCTGATAGTATGCAGAGGTGAAAAAATTTTTATTTCAAAACATTAAAACATAGTGAAGATGCAGTGCATTACATGAACAAAAGACAGAATGAAGATGCAGAGAATTCATCAAATGTAGTTGCAGTGAACAAGAGGAGAGGAGGAGGACAATCGACATTGGGCATTCATAGAGTTTCACGCAAAGAGTTCATCAGATAAGCAGACAGAATGACATTTGTTTTGGGTCATCATATCGGGCTACACAGTCATATGTGGTGTTTCATAGAGTAAAAGTGATAAAAATGAAAAACATTGTTCTGTTCTATAACCCGAGAATATGTTTTAACATTTATATGTTTATCAGACAGAGGAACAGCCATCATATTGGGTATATCAGACAGAAGAACAAGCTTTGAATCTATACATCTATGAAATGTGGTGTCTCAAAGAAATGAAAGAAGAGCATTGTTCTGTAAAAGCCCGCAAGCATGTTCCCAACATTCATGTGTTCTACGGATAGTTAATTAACATGTTTTTCTTGAGAAGATACTATGTGTTGTGTTCGTGTTACAGACATGAGGACAACATTGGTGTTTTATTCAGACAGAAGAACATAAGCTTTCAAACAGAGCAGAGGAACAAACATGAAGACAAGTTCATTAAATGAACAAAGTGACAGAGACAGACATAATAAGAAGTTCATTTAAATGAAAGTAATGACAGAGAGAAAGATAAACTTATCTACAAAGTATGTGTTTCTTCCTCATAAATCTTGAATGAAACTACAACTGGCATCAAAGATGTGAAGCTTATGACGGAAAGATGTCATATAGCTTGAGTTTTTTCAAACTTACTGCAACTTGCATTAAAGATATAAAGCTTATGACTGAAAGGTGTCATGAAGCTTGGTGTTAAACATTACAACATCTTTCAGTCATAAGCTCACACCTTTAGTGCCGATGAAAACCCAAGTGTCAGTTATGCCGAGCTCAAAGATCAAGTATCTTATGCAGTGGTGGAGTTTCATGTTTCACAGTGAACTGGAATAATTTTGAACCTGTGGCAGAGGACTCCCAGTTCATAGCTGAAGCAGTGGTGGAGTTTCATTTAACACAAGAAGCTGGGGATGAGTCTGAAGTTGTGGGAGAGGCTATCCCCATGACACCTCTGCCACAGCTTCAAACCATTCCAAGGTGGCTGTGGTGGTGTCACAAATTCAATGGAGGTCAACAGACAGTCACAAAACCTCAAAAACTTCATGTTAACTGCAGACCCAGAACCTTCGGTGATGCAAGTGCCTAAGAGTCAAAAAATGTATTGTTTAGAATCACATTTTCCATAGCACGAAAACATATTAAAGCTGATATCAATGGAGATGAGGGCATACTTATAGATGAACCCGATTTCATTTATGTTTGAAAGCCGCGGGCTCCATCATGGAGGAAAACTACGGCTGCATAGACCGAGTTGACAGACATTCATTCAAAGTTCCAAGATCAAAGCCTTGATAAATGCAGACTTACATAGAGCTCGAGTTCATTTATAAGCAAAGCCCGATATCAATGAAAGACAGAGATGCGAACTTACAAGATGAGTTTGAGTTCATGGTTGAAAGTTGCGGTCTCCAAATGAAGTGAAGCTAACAGTTACATCAACCGAGCCTTCATTCATTAACTCAATGAACCCCAAGTATTCCTTTACAAATGGCGGATTTCACAACAATAGACAGCATTTCTTCATGGCGGTCACACACAGAGAGTGAGAAAAACCATAAGACAAATGAAGCCGACAGACAAAATGAAGTGAATTTTACTATTTTTTGAGTTCCACTATGGTGTAATGAATGCAATGTCAGAGACAGAGCATCGGGTTTGTTTAACAACTGCCACCTCGGTACTTTTTAGTGCCTTCAAACCACAGATCACACTTTGGATAAGTAAACAGTCATGTCGACAGAGCTCTCATAAAACTGTAGTTACTTCCCGGGGATCAGCATCGATGGTGGTTACAAAACCACAGTTACATCTCAAGCATAGATGACCATGGTAAAAGAAAATGACCTATAATATTACAATAACCGATGATAATACAATATCATGTATAACCATGGTAAAAGCAAATGACCGATGATAATACAATAACAACTTTGCACCATAATCGATTTTCCTCATGTTAAATGCCAAATGTAACAACAGCAGTCAAGGATCGGGTTTTCTCATGTTTAATGCCATGTGTTGATTCAAGTGTAAACTCCATAATGATGTTGAAGTCATTCAAATATGAATGATTTTTGGATGGAAAAATAATTTAATTTTAGTGGATTTTAAGCTTAGGGGTTTTAAGTGTTTTTTGATAGCTTTGTTTTCGAGGGAAACTTTTTCAAATAAGCCATGTTGGCTATTTAGGGAGGAAGTTTTCTCTTTGTTAGGGAGTCAATTGGGAGGGGATCGAAGTCTTAGTGAATTTTGGAGTTCCTAATACAGAAATCTATCCTTTCATTGTATTCATTGAGATTACCTTATGTTATGCCATTATTTTGCAAGTGAATTTGATCATTCCTTGGTATGATTTTGAAGTCCATGAATGTAATCTTCTCAGAGATTTTTGAAGAAAATATACCAGATTGCTCAACTCATTTTTGTGTTCAGATTATCAATTCCTCTTCATCTTCTTTAATAAGTGTTTTCTAATCTGATTTCAAAATTGAAAGTGAATGTTTCATTGTTCCTTCCAAATTGCTAAATCTGATTTATCAAACCTTATTTGAGAAATGTATGTTGTTAAGTGTTGAGTTATTTGTGGTTGAACCCTGATAATTAAACTCATTGACCTATATGTTGAATAGTGTACCAAATCATCTGGATTTCATTGTGTGTTAAAATCTGGAGCTATCATTTTCTTCTCAAAAGTTTCTGATTCATCCTTGGTGTATCACCCCTTTCTACTTCTAGTTTTTTTTTAAGTTTTTCTTTTTCCCTTTCCCTACTAAGTTTCTAATCAGGAGGTGATATCCCATATGTTATAGGAACCGGCCTAGAATCTGGAGATTCCTCTCCATTCATAGTCTACCCACAGCTAGGAGAGGTTTCCATTATGAGGATGGAATTGTCGTGTAGCCCTAATGCCTGAGTTAGGGTGACAATTCTGAGCCTGAACAGATATCATATTTGGGGGAAATGAAATTTTATGTAGATCCTTTGCTAATGAAATGAGAAAAGAGTTTGAAATTTCTATGTTTGGGGAGATCAAATTCTTTCTTGGTCTACAAATTCTTCAATGAGACGCAAGCATATATATCACTCAGTCCAAATACATCAAGGAAGTGCTAAAGATATTCAAGATGGAAGATTCCAAGCCAGTTGGAACACCTATGGCTACCGTATGTAAGATGAAAAAGGAAGATAATTCAAATGAGGTAAATAAGACCTTGTGTAGATCAATAATTGGAAAATTAATGTATGTTTTTCATACCAGACCAGATATAGCACATGCAGTTGGAATAGTTGCAAGGTTCTCTGCTAATCCCAAAGAATCACACATGACTATTGTCAAGAGAATTCTGAGATATCTAAAGAACATCGAGGACTATGGCTTATGGTATAAAAGAGGACTATGGCTTATGGCTTATATCTCAGTTTATACCTTTTCTCCACTTTGATTTTTCTTGGTGATGTTGTATTATGTTGCTCGGTGTCTGCAGAAAAATTTATCTCTTTCCTCAGCTTGTTGATCAGGATTGTATGAAGTTTCTCTTCATTAGTTTCTCTTCAACATCCTCTTTTCATTTATTCACCCACACCACACCAATTTGTAATTAATTGAGTTGTCTCTTTATATACATGATATCACCATTGTTAGGTTCTTGATTTTATTGATCTTGGCGTGATCCACAATTCTCGCCAATTAGATTTAAAGAAAAAAATTTGTTTTATCTCATTGAGATCTTCTTACCAACTAGACAAAACAACTTTAAATCCATTACTTATCTCTGGCTTTATCTTGCCTATGAAAACAAAGATAACTACCAATTAAGTCTATATTTAGCTCTGCCAGCTAGATATTTTGTCATTTCTGAACTCAAGTTAATTTTGGTGTTTAACTCTTTGATAGCATCGATCAACACTCCAGATCTCCTTGGGCTTCTCCGTCAGTTTGCACTTGGTTTCTGGCCATTAGTTATGCTTTTAATTCTTCTTTTTGGTAATGCTCATCAGTGTTCTTTCTTGGGCGTCACTATGACTTGACTTTTGGTGCTCTTTTTCCGTCAGTGTCCATTGATCGTCAGTTTTTGAAGTCATAATGTGAATGCTTGTCTTTTATGCATTACTGAAAGCATAATCATTTTCTCTTTGATTCTCTGAAGTCTTTGACACTTTGATTATAAATAATTATATTATATCAAGTTGACATCAATGACAATACAATCCATTAACTAATTTAATGTCTTGCATTATCCTTCTGCATTTCGGTGATCAACTTAACATCTTCAAACATTCAATCAGTTACATGTCATCAATCTCTCCCTTTGGGATTGATCGAAACATACTACATTATCATACTATACTATCACTAATACAATATGAAATATATAGTTTCATCAAGCTTTCCTAATGTAACTATTACAAATGTCTGGCTCTTGGTAAGCTCAAAAATAGATTAGATTTGTTTCATGCAGAGTGGTTGTCTTCAATCTTCAATCCCTTCTCTGGATAGATGTATCATCTGATATCTTTATTCTAATATGTATTCTGCCTTGACTGTTCCTCTTCTTGATAATCTCTTTTTCCTTTGACAGCAATCTTTCTCTTTGTCTAAACTCTCTCCCTTTATTACTTCTCCCCCTTGGATGGATATTTCATATGTAATCAATTTCTCTCCCTTAAAATATTGATTAATTCTTCCTTCTTATTCTCAGGAACTTTTCTTCATGGACAATTATATAATAGAATTTATCCATTTATCATATCTCTCCCTTATGTGATATGGAATCATCTCTCCTTTTGATAATGAGATCATCTCTCCCTTTGTTATGATAAAGAAAATCTCTCCTTGATGATAATGAGCACATCTCTCCCTTTGACAACAATGCTAAACAAAAATAGTTCTCCTTGTTTTATCATCTATATCATGTTCCATCCCTTTGCATAATATATTCCTTGAATTTCCCTATCCATTAACAATACAATGTCTCTAGTTTTCAGTGCAAATATGTACCTTGCTATGTACAGATGTATCTGTTGTTGTCCATCTCAATGTTTGCATCAACATGACTGGTCTTCATATTTGGTTTTGGCTAATGCAACCTCCTAGTCAGATTACTGACTGATAGACAAGGTTTGGACCCCTAGTCTCTGTCTCAGGTACTCAAATGTATCTTTCGGTAATGGCTTTGTGAATATATCAGCTGTGTTCCTTTGATTGAACATATTCTAGTGTCACTTCCTTTTCTTGTACCAGTTCTCTTATATAGTGATATTTGATAGCAATATGCTTAGTCTTATCATGCATGACTAGATCTTATAAATTTTAATTGCACTAGTATTATCACAATAGATAGTTACTGGTTCAAGGATCTTCATATGCATACCTTCCAGCAATTGTTTGATCCATGCAATATTAGAGCAATTTGCAGCAGCAACTGTTAGAAACACTGAGAGGGGGGTGAATCAGTGTTTGTCTATTAATTATAATTCAGCAACTTTAAACTTGAATCAAATAGATAACAAATGAAGCATAACACAATAACTCATAACACAAGATATGATTACAGGGAAACCTTGATCAGAGGAAAACCCCAGTGGGAATTAGTACCCACAAATGATTGTACTAGTATAATGAACCCGTTTAAGTTCCTTTGCCCTGTTATGAGAAGTATTTACAATTCAATTACAATGACCCTATTAGGAGTCTTTACAAAAATCCTATTAGAGGTGGTTGTCTCACTGCTCAATAAGATGAAGGCTACAACCTTCAAATAACTAATATACACTATATCAAAAATGAACTGTTGTAATGAAACTATTGTCTAATCAGTATCATTTATGCGCTGATGATTTAATCTCTTGTAGACTTCTACTTCATACTACCTTGCTTATATTAATCTTCTGAATATATTCTCTCCTTCTTTCACCGACACCTTAATACAAAAGTGCATGTCTAGTATATATACATGCCTGAATAGACGTGACTAAAAACAAGACCTTAGTTGGCCCAAAAACAACATACACAATGCTTCCAAACTAATTGGTTTAAGTGTGTTTACAAGAGTGATAAATTCATAACTACAAACATATTACAATAGGCGCTTGGACTTTACACAATAAAATATTATATGGTGATCCAAAATCTGAAGTCGGCTTCAGACTCTATTTTTTGAACTGCGGGTGATACTGAACTCGTTGTAACTTTTTTGTACTATCATTTTGTACCATGCATTTATAGACTTAGCATATTCATATATCATAAATCTTAATTATAAAGGCACATGTCCTGACTCGATTGCACGTACGTGTGTTGGTGCTCTGATCAATTGCATATCTCTGCCTTGTTTTATTTTCTATACTTAGTCAATTTTCTCTTCAAAGTTTGTTGTCAAAACTTCATATGAATTGGAATCCATAATGACAACACAAAATAATTCATATTCTCCTTGAGATTCAACTTTCCAACAATATCCCCCTTTTTCATTAATGGAAACAAAGGAATGTGGCCAAGTTACTCAAAATTGACTAACACCAAAAATTGTATATCATCATCCTTTACATATACTATATCATACTTCTTTATATATATACACTACTCCCCCTTTGAAATTAATGACAAAAATGAGGTCCTTAAGTACTTACTCTGAGTACACATCTGAGTAAGTGATCTAAAGATTCTTGATTTCTTGCTGCCAGAATGCCTTCATTGCATCTATAGTCTGAAGATGGGCACATAGAGCATATGTGAGCTTCTCCATTTTTATCAAATCCATGCAGGGACCTTGATCATAAGTGAAAATAGTGGCATCTATCTGTTTGATGTTCTCATTCAAAACAAATAAGGAAGGTGCAAGTGCATTTCTCAGTTGGTGCTGCCTTGTCCTTATCTTGTTAATCTTCAACTTGGCTTTTTCAATTTTATCTATCTGTCCTTGATAGATATTGTTTCAAATGTTCATGTCTTGTGAGCATGTTTCAACTGATTTTCTTACACTTTCAACCAAGATATCAGCTTCCTCAATCTTCTTGATGTATTGTGAGGTGAATTTTATTTTGTCCATGCAGTGAGTTATCACATTGCTTCCTTTAGCTACCAAATCTTTCAAGATTGCTTGACCAATCTTCAAGGAATTAAGATCTAGAGAAAAATTCTTTATCAATTCATTCAATCTTTCCTTCTAGTATTCATCTTCTATAATTTTAGTGGCAAAGTCTACTAGACTTGTGAATTGTGATTTGAAGCTTGTTAAGATGCTATCAACATCATCAACTGACTGAATTTTGGCCATTTTCTTATCCTCTGGCACTAAGTCATTCAAAAAATTTACTATCTCCAGAAAGAGAGGGTTTATCATGACTTGTTTCTCTTTGGCTTTCTCCATGGCTAGCACACTGATCTTGATCAGATCTTCTTCTTCCCAAGCATCTAGATTTGTTGAATCAGGGGTCAACAATGAAAACAATGATACCAAAGGTTTAATGGGTGGAGTAAGTATAGTATTCTGAATGACATCCACATATTCACTTTTCATAGGTATCTCCATAACAGGTGGTTCATTAGATTGATTGTCTTCCTCATTATTCAAATTTGTTGAATCTTTGAGAGGAGCTTCATCTTGTTGTAAGGAAGTATTATCAGTGAATACCTTCTCTTTTCTTCAGTGCTGACAAATTCTTTTTCAAATTTGTTCAAGTCATTATCTGAAGCTATCATGGAAATCTTAACATCATTGATCACAATGGTTTCATTTGAATCTTTGGCTGTGTCAGAAGATGATGTAACTTTAGGTGCTAAATCTTGAGGACCTGTCATGGGTGTATTAGGAATATCAGATTTTTTACTCTATTTAGGAGGGACTGGAGTCACTTTTGTTGTAGGCGCCATTGATGGATACATATGTCTTTCAAAAAATACTCTCTCAAATGCTTTATGAGTCTCTTCACCAACCAATTTATACTCTTTGTTCATGATATGAAGTGTTCTTGTTTTGGTTCTGAGATGAGGTTTTACCAAATCCAACAGTATAGCTTTCTCATCATGTGAGAAAACAAGGAGAAGACTGTATAATGTTTCTTCTCTAATCCTTGAGTCTTCATTTATGGCTTTCCTTTTCAATAGGTCTAGTATGTTCCATACTTTTTCTGGTATGACTGTCTTGAGTTCCAATACTGAATTTTTAAACTTGATCATATGAGAGATAATCATAGAATGAATATTTTATTTATCTATCTCTTGGTATTTGTCATAGACCTTTGCAAGTGAATCTAGTCTACCTTCATTCACAATTATGTTCTTTAAGATTGTCAGACTAGGTCTGAATCCTACCGCAGGAGGGGCTTGAGTGTTCTTTACCTTACTCCCTGTTGTCCTTGAGGATGGGTGACTTGTGGGAACTTGCTTCCTTCTTCTGATCATCTTTCTTGGTATTGATGGTGGAGAGAAATCCAAGTCAATAGTAGTTGATGGCGCAGATGTACCTTCATTAGATTTCATCTTCTTCTTCTTGGGAATGTCATCATATTTTTCTACTTTCACTTCTGCAAGAGTTTTCTCAAGTTCTTTTACAATCTTAGATTCCCTAGCCTTATCTAGGCCTTCTTGTGTGACCCCATGAAATTTTAGGATATTGGATGTAATCCTTGATGCCTTTCTTTTATTGTCTACACTGTATAAGACAGAATCAACTTGATTTGTCTTTTCTCTATAAGTACCCCATCTAGGTTCATTAGGATCATTGGGCACAGATAGAAGGACTTGTGCATATCCTTCCAACACATGGTCTTCAACTTCATAACCAAGTGGTTGAATCCATTTGGTTCTTGGCTTCACTGCTTCCATGCATGTGCAGTCAGTTTCCACCATGAAACATATGGTGTCTTTGTACTTATCAACTATCTTCTCTGGTATCCTAAATCTCTTCTGCATCTTGATCCTAAATTTTTTTATATCCATGTCCATAGAATTCTTTACACTACTTTCTGGTGTAGCTTTTAGTGAAATTTGTGACATGGTGGGTTTTCTCATGTCTAGGTAAAGATTGGAGACTTTACCAATAATGTGGAAGTATAAGTAGATAATCAAAGAGCTAAATATGAATATTTTTCTCTTTCCATGCCTGATAGCTCTTATGTTCTCAATCAGTTGTGCACGCAATATCTCACAAAGATTATACTATGTATTATCTCTCACCATCCTTATTGCTGCTATAACTATTGTTGCAGATACATTATTGAGTCTACTAGCATGTTGGAACTTGTAGCCGAGTATCATGGTAAGAATTTTGTTATCATCCTCTTTAATAGGATCAACAATCATCCCGCACCTATCACTTTTAGATAAGCATGCTTGTTCAACCTGTTTCTTTACATCTTTACTAGTAGGAAGAATTGGTCCAACCTTAGGGATTATGGTCATCTCATGAATAAGATCAGTAGTGATGTGGACAGTAACTTCACCAATCCAATACAGATCATCATGTATCCTACTAAGTACGATTTTAACCCATTCTGGTTCATAGAACTCATGCACATTTGAATACTCCAAGATAGGGTTATCAGCAAGATGTGAGAATTCATCCTTGAAAGAGTAGTCTGGTTTCATCATAGATGCCATGAGCATTGTTATTTTTTTATCCCCAATAGTTTCCTTCTTACAATAGATGTAAGCGTGAATGTCCTCTACATGCACAACTCCTAGTGGAGTCTTGGAGAATTCCCCTTCTACATCATCTAATACAGACTTTAATGGATGTTTCCTAAAATTATATCTCTTTTCAGATATGTCAAACATTGTAGGAGTAGCCATTACTTGTGACATGCTTAAGTAGGTTTTCTTGAGATTCTGAAATGACTCGTCTAATAAGGTCTTGTTTCAACTTTGATTCATCTCACTAATCAACCAACGGTTTATCCTTCAACACTTTGATGATAAATTTTGTTGTGCTCTCTAAATGCTCAATCTCGAATGAAAAGTGAGGATAAAAGATCGTTTACTGACTTATATAAAAGTTACTGCATTTAATGCTCAAAGACGTAACATGGTTAACACATAGAATTTCAATATTTCCTTGTGACGAGGTACAATATATGCATTCATGCATACTTTCATACTCTGTGATCACCTATATGAATCCATAGGCGCATACTCAGAGGTGAGTATACTAGCCACGCAGGGGTTCAGAGCTAGAATAGCTCCCCCTAAGACCATGAGGGTCTTCTAACTAGAAGTAGAAGGTGTGTCCACTATGGATGCATCTACTACCTTGTTCTCATCATTATCTTTATTTACTTCAACCTGTATTTTACCTTAATCTTTTATAGCTTTTACAAGATTGACTTCACCAGATTCTTCAAATAATGATTCTTTAGGCTTCTCTTGTTTTTGAGTTCTGGATCTACAGAACCTTGAGATGTGCCCAGCTTTTCCACATGAGTGACAAATGATTGGAGGTCTATTGATATTGTTTTTCATGCTGCACTGCTTGGCTGTGTGTCCATTATAATTACATATCTGACATGTAATGTTTTGATAGTTTCTCTGAGGTTGATTTCTCTGATTGTGTTGATTTAGATTTCTTTGATTCTACTGAGACTGATTTCTTTGACTTGTTCTGCAATGAATAGCCCTGTGACCAAATTTATTACAGGAGTAACAATATACATTGAAAGGTCTTACCTCTTTACAATCTCTTTCTAAATGTCCATGGTTTTTATAGACATAACAAGTTCTATTAACTTGCTTGAGTTCATATTTAGATGGTTTTGTTTTAGCCTCTGCAAGTTTCTCAGTTTTCTTTGCTTCTATAGATATCTCTCAAGCTTTCTTTCTTTCTTGCATTGAATTGATTTCAATTTGAGCTACACTGTATCCAACACCTGTAGTATCACCTTTTATCTTATGTGCATAAATTTGTGATTGAATTAAATCAGAACTTGTGTGTAGTTTGTCAATCTTATCTTTTGCTTCTGTTAATTCAGATTCTACATTTTTCTTGATGTTTTCCAACTCCAATATTTTCATGTTTGCTTGCATAAGTTCATCATCTAATTTTTTACTCTCTTTGGTCTTTTCTTCAATAGTTGTTAGGATATTTGTAAGTTGTTCATTCAGATTTTCAATCTTATCTTTCAAATACATGTTCTCTTCATTCAGCTTTTTGACCATTTTTCCCAAATCATTTGTAGAGCAATCTTTTGGATCTTTCCTTAATTTTTTGATAAGAAATTGGGAGACATCAACTATTAGTTTCAGTTCTTCATTTTCTTTTTCAGATCTATCAAGATCTTCAAGGGCTGCTTCAAGATTCTTTTTTAGATGTTTTTCTTCTGTTGAATCCATGATCTCCTCAAGTGGTTAAACTTTCTTTCAAAGGACCAGATCTCTGATACCAATTGTTAAAAACACTGAGAGGGGGGGTGAATCAGTGTTTGTCTATTAATTATAATTTAGAAAATTTAAACTTGAATCAAATAGATAACAAATGAAGCATAACATAATAACTCATAACACAAGATATGATTACGGGGAAACCTTGATCAGAGGAAAACCCTAGTGGGAATTAGTACCCACAAATGATTGTACTAGTATAATGAAGCTGTTAAAGTTCCTTTTCCCTGTTAGGAGTAGTATTTACAATTCAAGTACAATGACCCTATTAGGATTCTTTACAAAAACCCTGTTAGAGGTGGTTGGCTCACTGCTAGAGCTCACTTCTCAATAAGATGAAGGCTACAACCTTCAGATAACTTATATACACTATATAAAAAATGAACTGCTGTAATGACACTGTTGTCTGATTAGTTCCATTTATGCGCTGATAATTTAATCTCTTGTAGACTTCTACTTCATACTAGCTTTCTCATATTGATCTTCTGAATATCTTCTCTCCTTCTTTTTCATCAACACCTTAATACAAAAGTGAATTTCTAGCATATATACATGCCTGAATAGATGCAACTAAAAATAAGACCTTAGTTGGCCCAAAAACAGCATACACAATGCTTCCAAACTAATTGGTTTAAGCGTGTTTACAAGAGTGATAAATTCATAACTAAAAACATATTACAATAGGTGCTTGGCCTTTACACAATAAAATATTATACGCTGATCCAAAATTTGAAGTCAGCTTCATACTCTATTTTCTGAACTACAGGTGATACTAAGATCACTGTAACTTTTTGTACTATCATTTCATACCATGTGTGTATAGACTTACATATTCATATATTATAAAGCTTAATTATAAAGGTGCATGTCCTGACTCAATCACACATACATGCGCTGGTGCTTTGATCAACTGCCTATCTCTGCCTTGTTCTGTTTTCTATACTTAGTCAATTTTCTCTTCAAATTTTGCTGTCAAAACTTCATATGACTTTATTGCCATAATGAAAACAAAAAATAAGTCATATTCTCCCTGAGAGTCAACTTGCCAACAATAACCACATACTCTTCTTCTGCATTTGACTAAGAGATGCATCCTTGCTTCTTGTTGATCCATGTGACAAGTCTGTCACCCATGAAGAATGCTCCTCCAGTTGTGCTCTTTCGGTCATCAATGTTTCCAACCCAATCAGTATCTATATAGACTTGTAGCTCAAATTTTCCTTCTCTTTTGTATGATAAGCCATAGTCCTCGGTTCTCTTTAGATATCTCAGAATTCTCTTGATAGCAGTCATATGTGATTCTTTGGGATTAGCAGAGAATATTGCAACAATTCCAATTGTGTGTGCTATATCTAGTCTGGTGTGAACAACATACATCAGTTTTCAAATCATTGATCTATATAAGGTCTGATTTACCTCATTGGATTTGTCTTCTTTTGTCAGCTTACATCCAGTAGCCATAGGTGTTCAAACTAGCTTGGAATCTTCCATCTTGAATATCTTCAGTACTTCCTTGATGTATTTAGACTGAGTGATATATATGCCTACATCTTGTTAATGAATCTGTAGACCAAGAAAGAATTTGATCTCTCCAAACATAGACATTTCAAATTCCTTTCTCATTTCATTAGAAAAGGATTTTCATAATAATTCATTTCCCCCAAAAATGATATCATCAACAAAAAATTTAGCAATCATAATATTACATTCGGTATCTTCTTTTAAGTACAGATTGTTATTTTCACTTATTCTAACAAATTTATGCTAATGGGATATGAGTGAAGTCTTGCATACCAGGCTCTTAGTGCTTGTTTCAATCCATACAAGGCTTTATGTAGTCTACATACCATGTTTCTCTTGTTCAGATCAACAAACCCTTCTGGTTGTTCAATGTATACCTCTTCTTCTAGTATTCCATTTAAGAATGCAGATTTGACATCCATTTGGTATACCTTGAATCCTTTAAATGCAGCATAAGAAAGTAAGATTCTAACTCCTTCTAGTCTAGCAACGGGTGCAAAGTTTTCACCATATTCAAGACCTTCTTCTTGTGCATATCCCTTGCATACTAGTCTTGCTTTGTTTCTAGTGACTTCTCCATTCTCATTCAGCTTGTTTCTGAATATCCATTTGGTACCGATGACATTCTTGTTATCTGGTCTCAGTACTAGTGTCCATGTATTGTTCTTCTCAATCTAATCTATCTCCTCATTCATAGCACTGACCCATTCTTCATTCTCAAGTGCATTGTTAATATATTAAGGCTCAAAATCACAAAGTAAACATCTGTTGTTGAGTGAATTACTTCTTGTTCTTGTTCCAGCCTTCTTGTCTCCTATGATTTGATTCTGTGGATGATGTCTTCTAACATACTTTGCAAGTTTAAGTTCGGGTCTATGTTCATCATTCTGATCATCTTCTTCACCTTCATTCTCATCTACATTTTTTGGAACATCATCTTGAGGATTATCCTATTCGTCGATAATTGCATCCTGATGCTTGGTTGCAATGTTTTGATGCTTAGGAGCGACACACTGTTGCTTAGGTAGAGTGTCAGGTTTTATATAAACAAACCTTTTGTATTCCTCTGGTTCCTTTTTGCTTTCCTTGTCATTATTTTCTGCAAATTCATCTATTTTCACATTTGCACTTTCAATGATTTTGTTAGATGACTTGTTAAGACATTTATAAGCCTTTCTTTTAGTTGAGTACCCTAGGAAGATACCTTCTTTACTTTTGCAGTAAATTTTTCCATCTCTATCATCCTTCAATATATAACATTGACTACCAGAGATTCTAAAGTAACTTACATTGGGTGTATGACCATACCAAAGCTCAAAGGGTGTCTTCTTTGTATCCTTCTTCAATTGTACTCTGCTTAATGTGTAGACAGTAGTACTGACAGCTTCCCTCCAGAAATTTCGAGTGATGTTTTTCTCAATCATCAATGTTCTTGCACAGTCAATAATTTATATGTTTCTCCTTTCAGCAATTCCATTTTGCTGTAGTGTTCTCAGTGTAGAAACCTGTCTTTTAATTCCATGCTCATTGCAATAGTCAGTGAATTATTCTAAAGTAAATTCCCCTCCTCTATCTGACCTTAAGCATTTCAATTTCTTTTCACTTTGTTTTTCTACCATTGCTTTATACCATTTAAACATCTTAAATGTTTCTGATTTATCTTTTAAAAACATGACTGTCATCATTCTAGAAAAATCATCAACAAAGAGAATAAAATACCTATCTCCATAGTAGCTCTTTGTCCTCATGGGTCCACATATATTTGTATGGACTAATTCTATAATTGCATTAGATGTATGTGTTTTTCTCTTGAAACTAGACTTTGTCATCTTACCTTTTTCACAATTCTTGCACATGATATGCTCGGGCTTAGTCATGATCGGTAAGCCTCTAACATTCCTTTTGTTGCTTATCTTTATCATGTTGTCAAATTTCACATGACACAATATTTTGTGCCACAACCATATGTCTTCATTTCTAGCCATCAAAAAAGTGGTGTTAGTGTCATAAAGATAGAAAAGGTTACCTTTTGTTTGCTCACCGGTACCAATCAATCTTCCTGATTCATCATAGATCTTTGCCTTCTTATTATCAAATGCTACTCTGTGACCTAAATTATTCAGTTGTGAGACACTTAACAAATTATAATTCATTCCTTTTACCCAGTAAGCATTTTCACATTTTATCAGGTTATTCAACATTATGGTTCATTTACCTTCAACTGGGCAAGGTGTATCATTTCCCATTCTCACTGAACCACCATTATAGTATTCAAAAGTTTCAAACTTCTTTTTGTCACCGGTCATATGGTGAGTGCAGTCAGTATCTATGATCCAGACATCATTTTTACTAGCTTTAGATATGAGTGCAATTTCTACATACCTTTCTTCATCTTCATTTGAATCATCCTTCATGGCTACAAATACCATCTTGATGCCTTCTTCTGATTCAGTGTCAGTTTCATCAGCTGCGTTCTCATCTAGGTAACAAGCTTTCTTTCCTTTGTCCTTGTAGTCTCGGGTATCTCTCTTTTCAGATTATCAGTTTTTCCAGTAATCTCTATTTTCACCTTTATCAAACTTATTCTCATATGATCTATCATTTCCTCTATCATCTTTTCTTTGATTTGGACATCTTGCAGCAAAGAGTCCAACTTCTTTATAATTGAAACATACAAGTGGTAATTTACCTTTGTATCTACCTTTGTCTCTCTGCAATCTTCTGGCCATAAGTGCTTCAATCTCATCAAGTCCTTGATCCTCATTATCACTGTCACTATCATTTCTAATAGTATGTCTATGAATTGAGTTACTTATCTTTATATAATATTTGAATGTAGATTCTATAGATGGTAAGACACTATTATCAAATTTGTTCATCTCAAATGAAATTAGTCTACCAATCAGACTATCTAGAGTAACTGTATTGTTTGCAACTACTCTCATTTCTTGAATAGCAGAAACTCTAATAGCATAAACAGGAAATAAGGTTCTTAAGATTTTTCTTACCACTATCTCCTCTTCAAGTAGACATCCAACTCCTTGGATAGAATTTACTACCTCTTTGATTCTACAGCTATACTGAGTGATTTTTTCTCCTTTCATCCTTAGGTCATCAAACCTCCCTCTTAGGATTTCTGCCTTTGCTCTTAGTATATTGGCATCTCCTCCATGTACAAGCTTCAACTTATCCCACATTTTCTTTGTAGAGGTGTAGGTTTTGACATCTTCAAACTCAACATCGGAGAGTGATGATGCAAATTCTATCATCATGCAGATATGCTCATGCTTGACTCTAAATTGCTCAAGAGTGTGAGGTCTTGTAGGCAAAACATATTCAATATCTACATATTGAACAATATCATTTCTAATGCCTGATAGGTGGAGTCTTATTCTATTTTTCCATGATGCAAAGTTGTATTTATTCAACTTGGGCACATCTCGTCTATTCATCTTGTGATCTTTTGCTTGAGCTGTTAAACTACCTTTCTAAGCACACAAGCTTTGATACCAATTGTTAGTAATAACTGAGAGGGGGGTGAATCAGTGGCCTCAAAAATATTCCAATAATCAACCCAAAAAATTAGTACCACAATATTAAGTCTCTAGTTATCTTCAGTCCTATAAGATGAATACCTCTAAATACTTTTATCAAATTACTAGTGCCAGGAATGCTTTGTAAAACCTTCTACTGTATGTTTAACGAACAGCAGTCTGTTAATTTACCAAAATACAGTAAATTATCTAGAGTATACCGATCAATCCAATTAAGTTAAGTGTAATGCAAAACACTAAGGTAATGACTCATAAACATGTTGACACATGGATTTTTAACGTTGAAACCCTGTTAAGGGAAAAACCACTTGGGATCGGTAACCCAAAATTTTCACTCTTCTGAAGTGAGCTCGGTGAAGAGTCAACCTTGTTAAAGGTTACAAACACATTGTTAGGTGTGACCTTGTTAGAGGATTTAAAATTTTAGTCTGTCACTTGATATAGGGCATCTCTATGCCACCTTCCTTGATCAAACACTCACTTGGCCTATCCATAGGTATCTAGAATCTCATGTTATCCTCATGATCAAACTTTTTGATACTCCTTAGGATGTATCTCAATATAGAAAGGATCTTTAAATCCCGCTTGGTTAAGAGACTTTCTGAATCAATGGTTAAACTAAAAAATAATGATCTATTCACATATACAACTTATACTTGCAAATTTTCATATCTATTCTAATCTCATAAAACTATTCAGATCAATATATCTCGGTTTATACCTTTGCTCCACTTTGAGTCTGCTTGGTGATGCTATGCTCTGTTGCTCAGTGTCCACAGAAACATTTAGCTCTTTCCTTAGCTTGTTGATCATGATTGTATGAAGTTTCTCTTCATTAGTTTCTCTTTAGCATCCTCTTTTCATTTATTCACCCACACCACACCAATTCATAATGAATTGAGTTGTCTCTTTATAGACATGATATCACCATTGTTAGGTTCTTGATTTTCTTGATCTTGGCATGATCCACAATTCTCACCAATTAGATTTAAAGCAAAAATTTTGTTTTATCTCGTTGAGATCTTCTTGCCAACTAGACAAAACATCTTTAAATCTATTACTTATCACTATATTTATCTTGTCGATGAAAACAAAGATAACTATCGGTTAAGTCTATATTTAGCTCTGCCAGCTAGATATTTTTTCATTTATGAACTCAAGTTAATTTTGGTGTTTAACTCTTTGATAGCATTGGTCAACACTCCAAATCTCCTCAGGCTTCTCTATTGGTTTGCACTATGTTTCTGGCCGTCGGTTATGCTTGTGATTCTGCTTGTCGGTAATGTTCATCAGTGTTCTTGCTCGAGAATCACTATGACTTGACTTTTGATGATCTTTGTTTGTCAGTATCCACGGACCCTCAGTGTTTGAATTCATAATGTGAATACTTGTCTTTTATGCATTACTGAAATAATAATATTTTTCTCTTTGATTCTCTAAATTATTTGACACTTTGATTATAACTGATTAGATTATATCAAGTTGACATCAATGACAATACAATCCATTAACTGATTTAATGTCTTGCATTATCCTTCTGCATTTCAGTGATCAACTTAACATCTTCAAACATTCAATCAGTTACTTGTCATCGAGAAGTTCCTAATAATTCAAAGGGAGAGTTAATCATTATCAAAAGGGAGAGATTACATATGAAATATCCATCAAAGGGAGAGAAGTAACATGAGGGAGAGAATACATACTAAGGGAGAGATTGTTGTTAAAGGAAAAAGAGATGATAAAAAAAAAGGAACAGTCAAGGTAGAGCACATATCAAAAACAAAATCACAAGTTGTTACTTTTATCCAGTAAAGGGATTAAAGATTGAAGAAAGACACTCTACAATAAAAAAATCTAAGCTATATGAGATTACCGAGAGCCAGACATTTGTATTAGTTATAGAAAAAAAAGGAATTGGAAGAAATGGATGAAATACACTTGATATATTTCATATTGTATTAGTAATAATATAGTGTGATAATGTAGTGTGTTGCCATCAATTTCAAAGGGAGAGATTGATGACATATAACTGATTGAATGTTTGAAGATGTTAAGTTGATCACCGAAATGCAGAAAGATAATGCAAGATATTAAATCATCTAATGGATTGTATTGTCATTGATGTCAACTTGATATAATCTTATTGGTTATATACAAAGAGTCAAAAACTTTAGACAATCAGAGAGATAAAAATTATGCTTTTAGTAATGCATAATACATCAACATTCACTAAGTGACTACAAACACTGACGGTCAGTGGAACCCAACAAACAGAGAAACCTGAGAGAAAAGTCACAGTGATGCCTGAGCAAGAAAACTGACAAGCATTACCAACAAACAGAATCACAAGCATTACCGATGAGCAGTACTTCACATTGATGCCCGACGGACAGACAACCCCAACGAAGATGCCGGCGGAGAACTGAAGTGTTGACCAAAGCTATCAAAGAGTTAAACACCAAAATTAACTGAATTTCAGAAATGACAAAATGCTTAGCTGTAAATTGCTAAAGATAGATTTAACTGGTTGTTAACATTGTTTTCATCAAACAAGTTAAAACCAGAGAAAAGTAAAATATTTAAAGTTGTTTTATACAGTTGTCAAGGACAAATCTATGGGATAAAACTTAAGTGAAGCTTTAAATCAAGATTGGATAAGATTTTGGATCATGCCAAGAACAAGAAAATCAAGAAGTGAGAAATGGTTATATCATGTCTATAAAGATACACTCTAATTCATTATGAATTAGGGGATTGAATAGAGAAGAAGGATGCTAAAGAAAAACTGATGAAGAAAAACTTCATACAGTCCTAATCAATCAAGCTGAGGAAAGGGCTAAAGATTTTTGCAGATACCAAGCAACAGAGAAGCACACCATCACCAAGCAAAAAAAAGTGGAGCAAAGGCAGTGAAAAGATACATTGATCAGAAAGGTATTATGAGCTTACAATAGATCTGAAAATCTGCAAGTCTAAGTTGTATGTGTAAATAGATCATTTATTATTTTCATTTACCCATTGATTCAGAAAGTCTCTTAACCAAGGAGGACTTAACAATCCTTTCTATATTGAGATACATCCCAAGAAGTATCACAAATTTTGATCATGAAGATAGCATGATATGTTAGATACCATTTGACAAACCAGGGTTTGGTCATAGAAGGTAGCATAGAGATGTCTGATATCAAGTGAAAAACTATTCTATTTAAATCCTCTAACAAGGTCATACCTAACAGTGTGTTTGTAACCTTTAACATGGTTGTCTCTTCACCAAGCTCACTTCAGAAGAGTGAAAATTTTGGGATACCAGTCCCAAGTGGTTTTTCCCTTAACAAGGTTTCCACGTTAAAAATACATGTGTCATTGTGTTTATGAGTCATTAATTTAGTGTTTTGCATTACACATAAATAATTTGGATTGATCGGTATACACTAAGCAATTTACTATTTTTTGGTAAATGAAAGACTGCTAATTGGTAAATAGTAAGAATAAGTTTTAACAGTGAACTCTGAGAAGTAGTTATTTGAAGGCATTCGTCTTGCAGGACTGAAGATAACTAGATGCTTAATATTGTGGTACTAATATTTTGGGTTGATTTATTAGAATATTTTTTATGCCACTGATTCACCCCCCCCCCCCTCTCAGTTATTCTAACAGATGGGGTATAGTGTTTAATTGTCCCTTGTTGGAGAAGTACTTCCTCACTCTTNTTTGGGTTGATTTATTAGAATATTTTTTATGCCACTGATTCCCCCCCCCCCCCCTCTCAGTTATTCTAACAGATGGGGTATAGTGTTTAATTGTCCCTTGTTGGAGAAGTACTTCCTCACTCTTTTTCTCTTTCTTAACCACAACCTTAAAAAATTTAGGACATACCATTTTCATATTAAATGCCATTTGTGATAATATTTTGAGTGAACATGTTAAATAAATATTGTTGGATAATTTTCCAAGGCATTTTATTGGCAATGTGTCTCCAACATTGCAAGAAATTCACAAATATCGCTCCATTGGGTTGTTTAGTGTTGCACGAATCACTTAAATATGCTTGATGTTTAATGTTGTAGGAATATTGTACAACAAATTTCTCAAAAATATTGGGAAAGGTAGAGACTTCTCCTTATGGAAAATTCTTGAACCATTCAAGAGTGCCCCCTAGGGTTTGAGAAAATAGTTTCTTAAGGTAATTTTCATTGTATGAGACCTCATTAGATGCCACATAGAATTCCTTGAGATGTTTAATGGGAAAACATTTCCCCTTTTATTTGTCAAATTTAGGGATCTCAAAATTTGGGGGGAGTGGTTGGATGGTGATTGATCAATCACATGGATAGGGGCATATATGTTCAAATGATAACTCTTTCTTGTGTCCCCCATTTTTCATGTTGAGAATGAATTTTTTGAGATTATTAACTTGTTGATCTAAGCTAGGGGAATTGTGTGACATGAGAGTAGCCCCAAAATTAGTATGTCCTCTAAGTGTGGATAATTTTATATCGACAACTGGTAGAGACATATATTTACAGGCTTCAAATGTGTGATTGGTTGATGGATTCATGGAAGATGGGGGGGAAAAGAGATGGTGTTTGATTGGTTTTGGAAGAGGACATGGAGATTTGACTTATATTTAGAACATTTATATCCATTTCATTATATGTACTTGTGGTGGTATGAGTGGTAGCATGAGAGGTCAAATTGGGTAAAATTCTAAGGATTTTTTGAATTATTTCTTATGAAAATTTAAGGGTTTGTGAAGGTTGAGAGTTTTGTGATATGGAGGGTCCAGAGGAAGATGTTGTTCCCTTTTTCTTGATTATTTTTTGGCAGTTTTGGTGGTATTGGTTGTGGTACTATTGAAATTAGTAGTGTTGGTGGTATTGGTTGTGGTACTAGTGAAATTAGTAGTGTTGGTGGTAACAAATGCTTTGGTGATGTTATGGTAGAGAAAGGAGTCATCAAAATTGGGGGGAACCATGACCCTATTTCTTATTGTATCTAATATATTTCTTAACCATCTTCAAATTATCAGGGTCTTAGAGAAATGTATCCAATTGAGGGGACATATCGGGTTGGTCAACAAGTTCTTCCTCTTTGGTGTTGGTGATATCCTCCGCATGAACACCTTCATCATTAAATAATCCAAAATGGTTTTCATTGTCATTATTGGTGTTGTGGGTATTTAGATGTAATGTCCTCATGTTTTTGGCGTGTGATTGAATAAGGACCATATAAAGTGACCTTAAATACATGACTTGATGACTCGATGAGGTCTATGGAGGTGAAAATTGAATGAATACTTGGTTTACGGGAATGATGATGGATGATGAATGTTTGAGGGGATATGACTAGGAGAAGTTGATGAGATTTGGGCTAGGAGCAATAAATATAGATGTTTTATTACAACTTTGGATTTGATTGATTTTTTATTTGATTTTGGAATAAGAATTGGATTAGACCTGATTGGATTTTGGACTAAGGATAGGTGATTGATTAAGGAATTGGTTTGGATAGGATTTGATTGGTCAGGGATGATAGGGTTGACTTTAATAATTGATGTGAAGATCAAAATAACCTTTGACAACAAGATCTTTTTTATGCTCAAGGGAATATTTGGTTAGGATAATATCCTTTCCTTCTTGAGATAAAATTTCACAAGCAAAATTGGATAGAAATTATTTGAAAATTAATAACTTACAGATGCTCAATCCCTAAGCTAATAATATCAAAATACAAAGGATAAATAAGTGCACTACTTAGATAGGTAAAGTTCTCAAGCAATAAAATTAGCTAGGGGTAAAACTTGGGATAAGGATCTTTCCTCTACTCGGGAAAAAATATTGACCTTAGTTTAGATAATGGTTGGATTTGACGATTAGTTTGAATTGATTGATCAACTTGGATTGGGATTTAATTGGATTAAGTTGGATAAGGTTTAATTAAACCTCATCAAGATTTGGTTGTGGGATGTTTTATTAAAGTCCAAAATGAGATTTTTGAATTGGATGATTTTGCTCCTATTTCCAAAGATGTGATAAAAAAGAAAAGGGATGGATGAGATGAATGGATGACTAGGATGGGGTGATATGAAAAGGAAGGGATATGACCAAGAATATAATTAGGTGATGATTATGAAATGTAAGGATTTATGATGGGGATGGAGATAAATAAATAAATAGAAGGTCAAAGGTGACAAATCAAAGTTCGCTTAAGTTTGATAAAAAAAGATATGGCAAATTACAAGGAAAAGTTTAAGTTTTTGTCACAAGGCACAATAATGGATCTGAATTTGTAGGTGCTGAAAAGTATATGCACTAGTTTATTGATGAAAATGCTAGTTCAAGATGTTTTATGAGATTTTGTCAAAAAATGCCTTACTCTAGAGGGGCACGGGAACCAATACTTAGGCATAGATGCAAAAAAGTGTAGGTGTCAAAGAATAGATGGAAACGTCAATATAGGAAGTTTAGATTTTTGGGAAAATTTGATGGTTAGATTGATGCTTGATTAGTTCAAAGGGTTGGTTTTATGGATAAAAAACGTACGCAAGACAAAAAAAATAGAAAATTGCAAAAATGTTTAAGGGAAAAAAGTCGCTTGACCCTTGTGTTTGTTTCAAAGAAAGCCTCAAAGAAAAATTTCTACGTGAGTCTAACACAAACTAAGAAAAATTTTCTACCTAAAGTCAATCATTCTTAATGAAACACTTGTAGGCTCATATGCGTGGAAGTTACCTTCAAAACCTAATATTTATAAACCTCATGCATAGTATCCCTCTTAGAGAAAGAGGTAATACCTTTTGGAGAATAAGGGAAATTAGAACACTTCCAAATATATGAGGAGTTTTTTGGATAGGGTACCCTTGCTCAAGTGGCAACTAGCCAATCTTGGAAGAATATAAATAGCCTATGAAAATCCAAGACCTCCACCTCAACTCCAAGGAAACAAAAATGGTGGGTAACGTTAAGGGACTACTCAATCTCTTTGCACTACAAATGACACACCAAGGATAAAGGGGTGGCTAGCAATATAAGGTGTCTAGTAATGATCTAATTTTATGTCGATGTGAGTGCTAGGTATCCCAACCCTCATAGGGGGATTCCCCCTATTCAAGAGGTCTAATATATTCCAACCACTAAGTGTCTGGATACATAAGGACTAACAATGTGGCTCTCACATTAGACCCTTGGGGTGATTACCTCTTTTTTGATGCAGAGAATGAAGGAAACTCATCCAATCTCTAGTATCCTAATGATCCAATATCCTTTTAACAAATGAAAAACTTGTTAGAAGCAAACAATTCTCTAAATCAGAGAACCATATATGATAGGTTCCTCTACCAAAGCAACCTTAGTCCCTTAATCCAAACATCCTTTCAAGATTCATTCCAAGATCACCAATTAAAGAATCCAAATAACTTCTTAACTTAGTTAATCAAATTTATATTAAGTTAAAGCCAATGCTCTACTCCATAATTCTCCATGACTAACTCATATACACTTGGAACACATCCTCATTTTAGATTCCAAATCAACAAAACCGATTCATACTTCACATTACCAAATCATGCTAAGCATCAAGCTTCTAGCACTATCCTTATAGGATCAAATCATTGCCACTTACCTTGTTTCATTATATAAGAATAAATTGTCTTTCCACATTTATATCTTCCACTAACTAGGAATACATGCAAATTTATGTCACAATGCTTAACACTAACCAATGTTCCTTGGGACCCATTCACTATGTCCTCCATCTTGCCTGCACTTGCAATTGTGTGCACTTGATTGTCCCTGTCATGCACTGTCACTGAACTTGGGAGATGTGTCCACATTCCTCCTCAACCATATATTCCTAGAGATCTCCTTGGGATGAGATTCAAAAATTCATGAGTGTCACCAAGAATGGTGACAGTCAGAATGCTGATTGTTGCTCCTGTCACAACTTTTGTAGACTCTTTACCTCTCTCTTGTATTTCGACCAAGGAAAGATTATACAACCTTCCTCACTTCCTATTGGTGGTTATCAACTGGTATAACTTCCCTCAAAACCATACAAATACCTCTTCATCTTCACAGCAACTTTTTAAATGTTGCATTACAAGTTTTTATGCAATATTTGCATTTTGACACATACAACCTCACAGCTTTGTGATAACCTTCTAAATAGGTAATAATCGAAATTAAAGGATTTATTACATCAATTTTACATTTATATGGATCATTTCTCACATTTTTACCTCCTAGACCTATCTAGGACCTTGTTGACAACTTTCAACAACTTCATTACAATTCTTACTCTTGTACTTACAAATGGATTCAACATGAATCAATACATCATACAAATGATCACAATGACTTAGGACATCATTAAAAAATATTTATTCTTCATGAGTCTTTGACCTTCTTTGATTAGGTTCCCCTGCACCATACTACTGACCTTGAAAAATTTCCAAGTCTCTTGGAGAAGGTATAAGCAATAACCTGCAAAAAAAATGGACTACAAACTGCATCTTGAACTCTGGATTCTTCTTTGTCTTTATGTGTATCTTTTCCTCTTTGTCTTATTGATAAATTTAGTGTACCATGCCTTCAAGTTGAGACTCCCATTAATAGATTACATAGGGCTTCTCTCCAAGGTGCTTCTCTCAAACATGTGTCCACTCTCCAATACTGCACCAACCAACTACCTTGCCTCACCTAGGAGTCCTTTCTCTTCCTCTCTCCCCAGGTCTTTTGGCAACCAAATGGACCATATTATCTAGCCCTAGACCATCTCCTATGGCCCTTTAGACAGAACTCCATGTCTACCCATCTACAGCTCATGGACATACACCTTCAACCACAACTCTATAAGCAAGAACCAAATAACCATAACATAGGGCTAGGTCCTGGTGTGAATCCTCACACTCTCAGGAGCTTCTAGCTCTGATACCAATTGATGCAGAGCATCAGGGAAACTCATCTAATCTCTAGGATCCTGATGATCCAATATCCTTTTAACAAATGAAAAAAAATTTAGAGGCAAACAAATTCTCTAAATCAAAGAACCATATATGATAGGTTCCTCTACCAAAGCAACCTTAGTCTCTTAATCAAAACATCCTTTCAAGATTCATTCCAAGATCACCAATTAAAGAATCCAAAGAAATTCTTAACTTGGTTACTCAACTTTATATTAAGTTCAATCCAATACTCTACTCCATCATTCTCCATGACTGACTCATATACACTTGGATCACATCCTCATTTTAGATTCCAAATCAACGAAACCGATTCATACTTCACATTACCAGATCATGCTAAGCATCAAGCTTCTAGAACTATCCTTATAGGATCAAATCATTGCCACTTACCTTGTTTCATGATATAATAATAACTTGTCTTTACACATTTATGTAGAAACTGATAAAATATTAGATTCAACTCCAAGATCCAGCTGCATGCAATAAACCTGTCACAAAGAATGAAGCAACAATATGGAAAAAGCAAAAAACTCTTGTGCTCAAAAATGTCAGATCTCAAAAATGTATTATCCGATAATGACAAATAACAAAGATCAACCTTATAAAGGTGAGATAGAAACCCTAAAGGGAAAAACTAGGTTGCACATTATTAATTAATAATTAATTAATAATGCACCTAAATTAAGCTTAAGTAACTAGAGTAATAGGAACTTATATAAT
>MU225250.1:665757-686022 GCA_018584345.1 Thuja plicata | reverse complement strand
GGCCTAGAATTCGGAGACTCCTCTTCACTCATAGCCTACCCACAGCTAGGAGAGGTTTCCATTGTGAGGATGGAATTGTCATATAGCCCTAATGCCTGAGTTAGGGTGACAATTCTAAGCCTGAACAGTTATTAGGAATAACTTGTTCACAACGGTAAGAGTAAATTTTAGCATATTGAGAGGAATCATGACCAATCACAATACATATGATGTGATTGTCAAGGGAATCATAGGCAAGGTAGTGTAGTTCTTCCACCAGAAATTGAAATCTGGACTCTTTCTCTTCAAATTATAAGATAGAAGCCAAAGTGGCCATGGAATCAGCCAGCCTATTTTCATCTCTAGGGATTTGCTGGAATATGAGGAAAGTGAAGTAATTCTCGAGATCATCAGCCATCTTCTTTTAAGGAATCAATTTCTTGTCTTTAGTTTTATAGTCATCATTAGTCTAATTTATAATGAGATGAGAGTCTCCAAAAATATGTAGCTCAGTGATCCTCCATTCAATAGTCATTTTAATCCCATTTGTCAAAGCCTCATATTCTGCTATGTTATTCATGCAAGGAAATAACAACTTATGTGACTTTGGGATAGTGTATCCATGAGGTGTGACAAAAAAGAACCAGTTCCAACACTATTCTGTGTGTGAGATCCCTCAAAGAACATCTCCTATGTTCACTCAATCACATACATAATGGATGAATCAGGAAAATCAATCTGTATATGGCCATCATCTTGTAGAGGGAATTAAGCTAGTTGATCAGCAATTGCTTGTCTTTTTATGTCCTTACGATCAACGTACTCAATGTTAAATTCAGAGAGAATCATCATCCATTTAGTGATTCAAGCAATAATAGTAGATTTATTTAGTAAATATTTTAAAGGATTAATTTTTTTGATAAGTTGTGTAGTATGTGCCAGCATATAATGTTTGAGTTTTTGAGACGTAAACACCCATGCAAGGCAAGCTTTTTCAATGCTTTTGTAATTGATTTTATAGGCTAATAATGTTCTTCTGATGTAGTATATAGCTCTTTTCTTTCCCATGTTCATCTTTTTGTGCCAATAATGCCCCAGGATGTGGTTGTAGTTGAGATGTACAAAATAAGAGGTTTCCCTAGAATATGAGGCATTAAGACTGGAGGTTTGGCCAAATATTCCTTGATTTGATTCAGGTTTTTCTCACATTCCTCATTCCATATACATGAAGCTCCTTTGTGTAGATTCTTATTAAAAGGTTGAGCTATGTCAACAAGTTGAGATATGAACCTCCTAATGGACTGAAGGCGTCCTTGTAGGCTCCTTAATTGACTTATATTTTCAGGAGGTGGCATCTCCATTATAGCTTGGACCTTTTTGGGGTCAACCTTTATTCCCTTAGCTGAAATGATGTATCCAAGTAATTTTACTGAGGTGACTCCAAAAGAACATTTCTTAGGGTTTAATCTAAGTTGGAATTGTTCCATTATGTCTAAGATCAAACTCAATTCTTCAAGATGTGTGTTCCTTTTTTTAGATTTTGCAAATGTATTATCCACATAATCTTACATATTTCTATGCATCATGTCATGAAATATGGTAGTCGTAGATCTTTGATAGGTAGCCCCAACATTTTTGAGGCCAAATTACATGATGTTCCAAAACATGATTCCCCATGCACATGTGAAGGTAGTCTTTTCTTGATCTTAAGGAGCTATTTTAATTTGATTGTATTCCGAGAAACCATCCATGAGAGAGTGCATTTCATAACCCGCAGTCATATCCGCTATCATGTCTGTGTTTCGAAGTGGAAATTTATCCTTTGGGAAAGCTTTGTTAAGAACTTGGAAGTTTGTACATACACGAATGGATTTATCATGTTTAGATATAGGTACAATATTTGAGATCCATTCAACATAAGCTATAGCTCATACAAATCTAGCACTCAAGAATTTTTCTAATTCAGATTTGACCAGGAGAGCTATGTGTGGATGCATCTTTCATAATTTATGTTTGACTGGCTTAACATGAGGAGATATAGATAGATAATGTATAATTAGATTAGTGTCCATCCCTGAAATATCTACATATGTCCAAAATTAATTTTCTTCTCCCTAAAGAACTTAGTGAACTATTGATTTTCATTAGCTGACAAAGACTGAGCCAAATGTATTATCTGAGGTGCTTCAATTGTTCCAATATTTATAGTTGTAATCACCCAAAAATGGTCTAGCAAACCCATGGCCCCCTTTTCTGAAATATTTGGTCTTAATAAATCCTAAATCTAAGACATTATTGCTAGAATCCAAATTATTGAGCATTTAATCAAACTTGCTTATATAATTTTAATCCTAACTTGTTGAATTAAATAATCAAACATCAAAGCATAAACGCAAAAAGCATAAAACATTGGGATAAAATAAAAAAGGTCCTAATTTCAAAAATTGAACCCATTCACACATGGGTGTGCACTCAAAAATCAAATAAAACAAATAAAAGGGAGAAAATACCAAAGTCTTATTCTCCACAAATTTGACCATTCCAAATCGCTCCTTCATCTCACATGGATTGAGAGGAATTGCATCTCCACCATTGATCAATTTCTACTACCTCTTAATATCAACCACTCATTCCTTGGAATCTCTTATAAAAGGGATAGCTCCCTTTTCTCATTCATAACAAGAAGATTTGGAGTAAATTTATTATGCTATTTTCACTCTAGAGCTTACTAAGATCATTCATAGTCATTTTGATTTCATTAGTAGTTTCTTTCATTTCTTGCATTGGTAGCTTCATTTCTTAGCTTAGATAGCATGCTAGTTTCTTTCTTAGCTTAATATAGATGCATTATTCTTCTCATTTGGTAGCCTAATCTTGCATCCTAGTTCTATTCCTCACAATGTTATGCATTTATCTTGTTGGTTCATGCATTCTCATGTTTAAGCTTTCAAGAGAAAAGTATGCAAGTCTATGCATCTTGCTCCATCTTGCATTGAATCTTCCATTTTGAAGTAGTCAAGTCACCGATGTCTCTATGTCCAATATGATGGACAACTATGAGAATCATACTCACTTCAACTAGGAAGCAATAGGCCGATTTCAAGGGTTTTTAGTTTAGTGCTTTAAATCTCATGTTTTGCTAACCCCTTGATGTAATGGTTTATTGAAGTGTTTGGTTGCAGATTCTAATCTCACATTTTACCACACACAATAGTCTGTGTTGCCTCTATCAAGACTGAAGATCTATCTTTAAAATAACTAGGCAGACTACCAGGTACCTCATCCTCGGACTCCTAAAAGAGGTTCTCACCCTTAGATACATCTCTTTTTTTTCACTTTTTTAGGCTCTAACACTGCCACAATGTGGTTGTCACCATGAATGCATCTATTATTTTTCAATTTTATTTTTATTTTATAACTAAGGTACTTATTTTTGTCTCATTCATGGTTTTTTTGGTTCACTGGTGGAAGTAACTACGGTTTCAATAGAATTGAGGTAGCAAGTTATTTCATAGTCATTTTGGAAAGAAGGTAACACAGCCTACTGGTTTTGTTGTGACCAACCAATAAGGTCAGGGTATATGAGTGGAAGGGAAGTGGCAGGTTCCAAAGAATTGATATGGGGGTGGTCATCTCCAGTGAAAAGATGTTCAGAGTCTATAAGGTCTCCCTTGAAATTACCTAGATCTATCTGATTCCTAGCGTGGTTAACTTGATCAATGAAAGCAGCATATAACTTTGTCTCTTCAGGGAATACGGGTGACTCATCAACCACTTTGGTTTGGTTAGAATAAGTATGCACCACATCTATTCCTAATTCTATTGACTCAATTGAGAGAGAATCTCATTCATACTCCTAAGAGTCAGTATTATTTTCTCTTTGTAATAATCGTGTCATGTTCTTGCGAATACGTTCTCTATTAAGATCTTTAATATATGACTCATCACTTTGGTGGGATTTAGAAGCTTCATCATCGTGTTCTATTGAAGGTTGTTCTTCATTTCAAAGGATGGCAGTAAAGGGAACAAAGTTTTCCCTATCTTGGTTAAAAGTGTGAGTAGGCACAATCTCTTCTTCAGATTCACTAGAATTATTAGGGGACGGGTCAAAAATAGGTTGCTCATTAGAGAATCCCAATCTAGTATTATCATTATATTTCCTTCCATTTGTCTGACTCATAGGTTCAACAAGAGAATTTTCTTATTTTTCAAAGGCCTGTGACCTGGGTAATCCATTCTAGTTAGGAATTCATAGCCCATTTTGTACCTTTTGGAAGAGACTGCTGCAGTAAGCACAACTTCCTCAGGTTTCTTTTGTTTGTAGATTCATTCCCTAATAGATTGTTCTTCTTTTTCATCTTCTAGGGTTACTGAGGATTGGAAAAAGGTTCCATAACATGTCATAGTGGAATATGAAGGCTTCTTATCCTCTCAAGGTTTTGCATAATAATGAAGGGAGACTGAGAATGTAGCAATGGCATCTAGTCGATATTCCCCCATTCCAATATTTAGCATTTTTAACTTCTTCTCAGAATCAACAAGAGCAGTCTTAGTTTCATTAGTAGCTCTATTGTCTGGTACTAAGGATTCAACAGTAAGTGTATTGATAGACATAGAATTATCCCCTAGAATGGAAATCTTGGTACTATCGAAAGGAAACTTTATACACTGATGGTAGGTAGAGGGAACTAATTGCATATCATGGATCCATGGTCTCCCTAGAAAGATGTTGTAAGCAAGGGAAATATCAAGAAATTGAAAGACCACATCTTTTTCTACTGGAAAAGACCTTTCAACTTCATCATAGGATTTAATAGTATTCTTATTCCTTGGATCAATGGTGAACTCTGACAATCCCAACTTCTTAATCACACTGAAAGAACAAATATTTAACCCAACGTCATTATCTATCAGCACACGTTTGACTCAGGTTTGGTAGAATTGTATTTTAATATGTAAAGCAAGGTTATGGGGGTGAATTAAAGACTTGGCATCTTCCTCAGAAAATGAAAGGTAATGTGGAGTGACAATGTGATTAACCATGGTTTGAAATTGATTAGTATTAATGTCTTTGGGGAATTTAATGTTTGCAAAGCTTTATCTAAGATCTCCTTGTGCGTAGGTGATAACTCTAGCAACTCAAAGATTGAATTATGCTAAATTTGATCTACAATATTGTAGTTTGACTTTCTGGAAGTAGAGGCTTGCTTGGAAGAGAATGTCATTTTCTTAGGATTTTCTTGCTTGGAAGAATTTGGACCTCTGAGCATAACCTTGGATTGAATCCTAGTGACAACATTTATACTTTCCCTATGTGATGGAAAGTTGACACCTCTAAGCATGATCATGTGATTACGCTCATTGCAAGATTAGGGTTGCGTGGAAGAACTGACACCTCTCAAGATAACCTTAGGTTCCTCATCAATATATGAATCATAGTTGGGTCCATTAGGTCTCACCATGTTAATGTTTTCATTCATAGGTTCAATCATATTGACAGTGTTGTCACCATTCATATAAGAATAGTTGATCTTAGCTCCCTCATCTTTCTTTGATGTTTATCCTTCGTCATACTTAGGGAATGGTTCTTTAAAGGCATTATGATAAGAATTCTTAACAAGACCATCCACTCCAACTTTCCCATCCTCAATAAGATCTTGAATAACATGTTTCAGCTTTATGCAATTGTCAGTCTTGTGTTCTTTTTTCTTATGACACTCACAATAATGATTGTCATTCCACCACTTAGGTTTCACCTCTAGCTCGCAAAGTTTTGCATATTCAGGTAGTGTGATAATCTTGTTGACAAGTAAAGTCTTAAGTATCACATCATATGAATCTCCCAAGGGAGTAAAATCACGTTTAGGCTTAGGTGCCTATGAAGATTTAACCTTATTAGAATCATCAAATCTTGCTACTTCTCATTGTTTGGTTGTTAGGATAGCACTAGCCAAATTGAAAATGGGCTCTTTAGGCTTAGACTCATCAACAAAATCATCATTGAGCACATGATTGTTCTTATTCCAAGGCTTATTATTGTATTTTTTATATCCATTACCATTTTTTGACTTATCCTTGCTCAATGTGATCTCACCCTTTTTTACCAAAACATCCTCTATTCGAAAAGAACTTTCAATCATATCATTAAAGGTGCAAAACAAATTCTTTCTAAGATCATAATATAACTCAGGTATGAGGTTATTAAAAAATATATCAATATTTTAATTCTCTAGTAGTTGTCGTGGGTACATTGAGTGTAACTTTATCCATCTTTGCAAGAATATAACAAAAGGTTCACCTTGTTTTTGTTTGATGTTGCATAGGTCAAGCATTGGCACAGGGTGTTGAATATTATAAGATTATTCTTGAATAAACCTTTGCACTAACTCATCAAAGGAATTCAGTGGAGGTTTGATTTTTGTGAACCATTCCATAGCTTGGCCATTTAGACTCCTAGGAAAGAGTCTCATAAGACAAGTGTCATCATGTGTAAAGTCCATACTCAAAGCATAGAATTATCAAACATGGTCATGTGGATCCCCATTTCCATCATACTTTTCATACTTAGGAATCTCAACATCTCTCGAAAAAGGCATCATGTATAGAGTCTTGTCAAAAGGTAGAGTGCATATGGATTCAATAGAAAATGATGACTTAAGATTCTCCTTTCCCCTTTTTAAGTTTGACATTTCATGTTTCAAATTTTGTATATCCTTGATGGACACTTGCAAAGGTGGGGGTTCTCTTCTTCGAATCAATCCATCAACATCAAATTCATGAGGGATTTTCAACCCTTTAGAAGCCAAGTGCATAAAATATTGATCACCATTTTGTTCCAATTCTTTTAACGTTAGTCTTTGATACAGTCATCTTGTTGAAATTTTAGGATCTCTTCTTCACTAATCTCATGCTCTGTGTTGTTTCCATGTTGAGAGTTAGACCTAGAATGTAAAGATATGGAGGTGAATCAAATACATTGTGTTGTGACCTTGGGGGGGATCTAAGAGGGGTATTATTCTAATGATCTCCAAGAAAATTGACATAGAATTATTGAGCCAAACAAGTCATTTGTTCCTCCATGTAAGCCTTTCTCTCTAACTTCATTTGTCTTAACCTCCTATTGTGCCCAAAAAGGTCATTAAATTGCTTGTCATGTTCTTCCCTAGACATGGTGAGAGATAAAATAATTTCAAATCTTGATGAGGCAAGAGGTGTCTCAAAGGTACTTCCAAAAGGATCAAACCAAAATTTGGTACTATCCCCTTCTTTGTCAAAGGTAATTTGAGGTTCTTTTTCTTGATGATGTTGATGCCTAATAGGAAAAGGTAATTTGTCAAAGCTAATTAGAGGTTTCTTTCCTTGGTCAATCTGATATCTAGTTGTTGCTGGCATGAATGAGAATGTAAAGAGATAATTAAGATAACACAAGACAAATTGATGTCCACCTTAGAAAAGCAAAGTGTTCACTTGTCAAAGAAAAAAATGAGAGATCAAGATGACTTATCACAAAGTGCCCAAGATGCGGGTAAGATCCATGTGTACGACACTTGTGACTCGAGTCAAGAGATAAAGTCAAAGCCAAGAAAAAAAATAACCAAGGGAGATAGATAAGTGAACAAATTTACTAATAAAGAATGTAACCAAGGTATGTAGGTGATCCTTTTCAGCTAAAAATAGTCCCTAGCCTGCCAGTCTCAGACCAAGGGACCAAAAATATTCAAGTATAAGATTCCTAAACTAGCTTAAGAGAAAATTGAAGGCCAAACCCACTCAAATCAGAAACTAGACGACAGACCTCAGTAAACCAGATGACAGTTGTTTAATATTTCTCACTACTGCAGGTGAGATTGAGACAACAAACATAAAAGACCAAATTTTTTGACTCAAAAGCTTGTTTTGATTGATTAGAAGAATTTGTGAAAAATAATAAGTTTTAGTTTTAACAACAAGTTGGAAGTTCAAAATCAAGTCTTTAAAGAAACTGTGATGCATAAAGTAGTCTTCAAAAAATCAAGCAAGGGACAAAGCAACCTTGCATGATACAAACATTTGTGAGGTCTCAAAGAAAAACTCTATGAATACTATCATCATGTGTATGTTCAAATGATTTCCATGGGTCTTAACATGATTGAAGACACATCAAACATAAGCTACCTAAGGAAAATTTGGCTTAGTATCAAAATCATTTCCAACACTTGATATTCCTTTGACTCACACAAAGTGATGTTGGTTTTTTCCAAGACTATGCGTGTTGAGGGTTTTGAAAAGAGGCTCAATGCTTGAATCGCATAGGCTCTCTCATGTCACACTTATGGTTTATAATTCCCTTGTGAATACATATGGTGAGTGTAAAATATTTAGGTGACATAGGTAATCCACTTGGATCGATCCTTGCACAAAGATTATGATACTTTCGGATGTCAGTCTGGTAGCCTCTATCCAAAAGTGTATAGTAAGGACATATGTTCATGACTATCCCTTGTAATTTTTCAAGTGGAATTGAGGCCTTTCAACCCTACAAGAATCCAAAATATACAGTATCACAAGAAATATTGAGACCTCTCATCCCTATACAAGTTGGAGATACTACCCTTGTAGCCTTGTAAATAAGATTGAGACCAAAAATGGTCCTACAAGCACATAGTCAAGTGTAGCCTTTCTTAGAAAGATTGAGGCAACTAGGACCTACACATGAAGAGGAATTATAAGTAGATATACAATTACTCCATATATTTATATTGAAGGAAGCTTTTGATAATAGTGGGGTGGAGTAGCCAGGTTCGCTTGCTCCCCACTTGGGTCGTTCCCAAAAGATTTCTCTCTTGGCAGGACCTCAAAAGGTAAATGAAAGAAAAGTAAATGAATAGCTAGTGGAGGTCAAGATTTTTTATTTTCCATGAAGAAAATAACATACTCTCCTACTCCATATTCTCTCCCAAACACATCAATCACATGTTCATTTACCCAAGATTCATTTCTAAGTGATGAATCAAGTAGGTCTAGATTTTTATTCTCTAAAGAGATAAGAGCAAACTCTCCTACTACTCAACTAACCAAAAGAAATGAACCTTCCTAATTAATCTATGTGCCTAAAAAAACACTTACCAAAGACAAAATATTTGTTTTTATCTTCAAGGCAACCTGTAAAACAAATAATGTGAGTAGTTTTAGATTTTTCAAGTCTTCAACAACGTCCTGCAAAGCAAATGGATTAGTAGTCTTGATGCTTTTTTCTTGGCCAACTTTCTGCAAAACTACTATTGGAAGACAAAGAAAAAGATCAAAACCTTACAATAAAACCTAATCAGTAACCCTAGAATGCAAGATGCAATGAAATGAAGTTGGAAATAAAGTGCAAGCTCATGACATTTTTGTTTTGTTTTCCTTTGACCAAGTCAACAAGATTTGATTTGTTTGTTATAATTTCAGCTCTAAAAATAGAAATGTAAAGAAGAGACCCCTGCTAAAAATATGAGAGATTTAAAAAAATGTAAAAATTTTAGCAATATTTTTTGATTTGTGCCCTAGGGACCTAATTTACCAAAAGAGACCAATTTTCAAAGATCAGATTTTTAAGCCATTATTTTCCATCAAAACTAAAAACACAAAGAATATACCCCCTGTCGAATTGCCAAAGCTTTCCAAAAATGTAATTTTTTCTAAAAAATTCATTGATTTGTGATCATAAATTAATTTTCATAAAAAAACTTATAACTTGTGGAAATATTATTAGAAAAATCTGATTTTTGGACTAAGATACATTTGAACCATTCTTAACTTGCAGTAAAAATTTCAGACCCAAAATCCAAGTTGTTTGTGAGATATGATCAAGTCTTCCAAACACCCTAGGATTTTGTCTTCAACTCAACCTGCACAAGGGTTAGCCTTGAAAAACTTGAATAAAACAACCATGCAAGGTTAGAAAATCTGAAAAAATGTGGAGAAAATGAAGGAAAATCAGGGGCATGAGCCCCATGGTGGGGGGCAAAAATGTGTGATCAAAATGTGACACACTTCTATAAACCATTACACTTGAGAGAATCTATGAAGAACAAAGTCTCAAAAAGTGGATTATAGCTTCCTATCTATGACGTGAAAGAATCTAAGATAGTGTGAATAGTGGCTCTCAAATGAACCTTAATAAGAGACCCTTGCAAGGTGCACCATAGAATGGAAGATTCAAGTGATGATGCAAATGAGATATAATCTAAGATGAAATGAAAGAACTAAGCTATGATGAAAATTCAAGAACAAGGAAAGAAAAACTAATCTAGCAAGATTACAATACCTCCTAGTTAAGCTATGTGATCTAAGCTAAATGCAATAAGAAAATACTAATCTAGAATGCAAGAGTGCTCAAGAATGCTCTAAGAATGCAAGTAAATAAAGTAATAACATAAATATAACATGAGTGAATAATCTATTATCCTTTTTTTTTCAAGAGTGAGCAGAGAGCCTCCTTTTAAAGAGCAATGAATGGTGGAGATTAAGAGCAAAAATCCAAGGGTGGAGAAAAAACCTCATTTTGACTTTGGTACACAATATTCTCAAGACGCATAATCAATGGACATGGCTAATAGGCAAAAATATGTGCGGAAGAGATTAAGAGGCAAAAGGAGATTCCAGTCATCTTGGAAAGTGTGCATTCAATGTGTAGACAAAAATTCTTTTTCTTAAATTGTTTTAAATTAGGAAATTCCTTTTTCATGTGTACACATAGGATAAGGTGGATTTTATCTAATTAAAAGAGGACATGTTCTTTTTATTAAATAAATCTTAGGATAAAGTGGTCAGACTTTAGGATATCATCAAATAAATGATAAAATGATGATTTGATCAAGAAATAAGAGATTAAATCAATGTGAAAAATTGATTAACCATAATATGTAGTGTAGTATTTAAATTTTAATGTTTATAAAGAGGTATTATAGTTTTCTAGACCATTTTTGGGTGATTATAGTAACAAATTAATGGTTGTTATGAACGATGCGACAAGGATTTGATGATGTGCTGAGTTAGTTGTTATTGATAAATATATTTTGGAGAGAAACAAAAACCCTAATTAGGTTTACAATCGAAGGTGAAAGGATATAAGATGATAGCTTCTGCTGTTGTAGAAGAGAGAGAGAAGAGTAATGATGTTGGTGAAGAAAAAAGTTGAAGTGTTGGTTGTAAGATAAAATCTTGGACAACGATTGCAGAGTCAATTTTAGAGAAGATTTTAGACAAAGTTTAGAACAAGAACAGAGCATCAAAGGATCTGATTAGCATTCAGAAGTGCATTTTCACAAGTCAAACTTTATTGTTGCATTCCTAATAGTTTCAACAAGTTAAATCCCTTAATAGGATAGTCTCTCACAAGACTCAATTGTAAATCTCTTAATAGGGTGAACACTGTAATAGTGGGATTTAAAATCCTTTAACAAGGTAGTCTGTAATAGGAATTTAGATACTTATAATAATGCATCAGTCACTCCTAACATCGTGAGTCACCCATAAAGTGACATTTTGTAAGCTCCTAACATAGCACTCTTTTCTAATGCAGTGAGAAGATTGTGGGTGCCATCTCCACCATGGTTTTTCCCTCTAACCAAGTGTTTCCATGATAAAAATATTAGTGTTATGTGTGTGCATGTGTTGTTACTTTATTCCTTGCACTTTTGAATTACACTTACAGTTATATGCTTCATAGCGTGGAAGTTTCTTTTGTTGTGGTTGAAAGGCTTAAGTAAACATTTGAAATTTTTACTAGTACTGATTCACCGTCCCCCCCTCTCAGTACCTATTATTTCCAACAATTGGTACCAAAGCATGGACTCTCTAGAAGAAAATTTTTATAACTTGGGGAGTAGATCCAAGGAGATGAAAAGCTATAGGTATGCAAGACAATTGCAGAAAACCAATGAGATGATTGAGGAGTTGAAGAAAAAGCTTAGGGAATAATTAGCTAAAAGGAAAGAATTGTCTAAATAATGGAGATAAATTCTAGATAGCATTGATGGACTCTCTGAAGAAAGTGCTAACTCTAAAGAATCTAAAGTTGCAATAGCAGATATGATGGAAAAGAAAAATACCCTGACCGATGAAGTAACCAAGATGAAAAGAGAAAAAGAAAGTAAATTTGAAAGGATGTGTTAAGTTCTTGAGGGCATGAGAGTTGTTGAAGATGCAAAAAGGATTTCTGAAACTACAAAGAAAAATGTTCAAGAATTGATAAGAGAAAAGGATATTATACTTCAAAGGTTGACACATGAGAACCATTCACTGAATGAACAATTAAGTAACACCGGTGATAAAAACTTACAAATGTGTGATGAAAAGGAAACACTAAAGAAGAAAATGAAGATTGAAGGAGAGAAAAATGAAAAACTTAAGCAGTATGAACAAAGCATGCAAAATATTGATGAGCAACTAAAGAATAAAAGGTGACCTAGAGATACCTCTTGCCTAGGTTATATTGGTGACAACAAATTTGAAAAAGGAGAATCATCAAGTCCACAAGGTAAGAACCCTACTAAACCCAACTATTACAATTGTGGAAATCCTGGATACATTGCTAATGTATGTAGAAGCTGACTGGTGAATGTTCCAAGAACTACTCATTTTGATGGTTATTGTTAAAATTACAATAAGTATGGTCATAAAAATTATGAGTGCAAATCAAGACCCAGTATTAGATCATCTAAAGGTAATTTCAATGGATATTTTTACTCATGCAACAAATTTGGACATAAGGCAGAACATTTCAGATCAAGGAGATAGTCTAACCAACCGGTGCGTATTCTAAGAAGAGAAGATGACATGGATGTCACATGCAACATTTATGGAAAATATGGACACATGGCTATGAATTTTTTATTAAGGAATCCTAGAGGCAATGTTAGACCCTGGAGGACAATACGTATGACATATTTTCATTATCATAAGATTGGACATCTAGCAAGAGAATGTAGATACAAGAATGGGTCACTAAAAAATGAAGACAACAAAGGAAAGAAGATTATTAATGTTGAAGAAGTGAGGAATGAGATGAAGAAGATATGGGTAAAGAAAGTAAGAAATATGTTAATGCATCAACATGTAACCCTCCATCCTTTGGCTTAGGGGATTCTTCTTCAAAATAAGCAAGTAAGCTTTGCTTAGGGATTGAATTTCATTGTTATATCTAACATGTCCCTTATAATCATGAGTGGTAATATCTATCTACATATTGAGATGTATAGATGTTAATTTTGATGAATTACATAGAGATGAGTTGTTATGTATCATTGATTTTATCATTTGTAAAAACTCATGTATTAATGCTACCTTTAGCATTAACCAGTGGAAGTTGTAATCGGTAGAGTGATATTGGTGAATTGCATTTAATGCTTAGTGCCAACTAGTTGTTGGACAAATTTTTGGGCAAATAAATTATATGCAAACCTATTCATTATTCACCTTGAATTTTTAAGAGTGCTTATAGGAGAAGAGATTGATTTTATATTGTAAATTATCATGTGAACTACTTGAGATAATCACTTATAGAGAACTGAATTGAAAATTTAAAAACCCTAACTGACATATTGAGTAAAGCGGTGATTGTTTAAGAAGAAATTTGGAGTGTTCAAGTTACCAAGTATAAATCTAGTGAATCACAATGGCATCAAAGGTTTCTACTCCTATATTGATCAAGATAACAAAGGAGGAAGGACCTGGACATAAGCTACACCCTTTGAAGGCAACAAAATTCAACAAAATGGGTGCCTTATCTCTAATTCCACCTCACGTTTTTTTCATCGAAGATGTAAGAACCTTTATTCACTGCAATATTGTTGAATTAGGAAAAGAAAAAATATAGAAGGAATATTTGGTGATGTGCAATGATGGAGAACTTAAAAGAAAATTTGAACACCTTCAAACAAAGGGTTTGACACAGATTTTGGACTTACCAAAAATATTCAAGGAGTGGATTCGATATGTCTTGAGTCATTTTCACGACCAATTCATATGGCTAGAGGAACCAATCAAAATCACCAAGAATTTGATTCATCTAATAACAAGTTTGTCAATAGATGGTGAACCTTGCACCCCAAGGCAAATATCCATGAAGACAATCCCTCAACTCACAAAATCTAAACAAGATCATAGAGAAATGATGATAGATGACATTAAATATCAAGAGCTATAATTTACATAAATTATTATCAACTAATAGGTTTATCAATCATGTCAGTTGAATAGTGTGCCTTACGTTGATATTCACGCAGCTTATTGGATAGTGAAGGAACGAACAATATATGACCTAGTTGAAATGGTGAGGACACAAATATTGGGGAGCCTGAAGAGGATTCAAATGGATCAGAAGAAATCATTGAATTTTGGATCACTATTGGTATGTATATTTTTTTATGTGCAAAAATTTTTCCTTGGTAAAGGAACGGTAACTTGGAAGATAGATAGACCAACCTTATACTAAATAAATGAATACATAAGTGAACTAGGTGATAACCTGAACAATTTCATGTAGGGAAATTTCAAATACTTTTAGGATAAAATGCATAAGAGGTATAGGATACCACCTCACATTGTGGAGAAGTACATGGATACAATTTGTTTTCTAGTTAATACTAACACTTGCAAGATACAAGTGTTAGATCCCAGAATTTCATGGATACCTGAGATGGGATATGAGACTGATGAAAACTTGTTAACCCTAAATATTGAATCTTTATTGAAGCTACCAGTTAACAAAGAAGCAAAGAGGTATGGTACTTTTGAGGAAGCTAATGAAATAATCACCTTGCAACTCAAAAAGCCAAGAATTGACAGAAAGGCAAGGAAGATCATAAACTAGGTGGAAGATAAGTTGCTATCAAGGGACGGTAGCAGTTCCAAAAGTGAGAAATAGAAGATAATTCATGATGCTTATGCCAAGAGGAAAAACAAGCAAGTAGAAACTCAGAGTAAGACCCCAGAACTACCATCAGTAGATGAGTCTTGTATAGAGAAAAGTGATGAAGTTAAATCTTCTAACCCTATACCACCCGAGGCATCTAAACTTGTCATGGAAAAGACATATGTAAAGAGGAAAACATGAGGACAAGAAAAGACCTAGAAAGAAAAAGAAAAAGACAGAATAAGATAATGAGAAAACTAATTCTGAGAAGGAAATCATTGACATGGGGAATTCTGGAAAACTAAATTCAATACTGGACTCAAAATGCTACTGAATTTGCAAATGTAATTAGATAACATAGATTGATAGGTAAAATAAGTAACCTCAAGTTCTCTAGGCTATTTGATGAAGACAATAAAATAATTGAGGATGCTATTATATTTCACTTTCACAAATTCATCAGAGTACCTGGTCAAATCAAAGATCAAATTGATGATGAACTGTATGAAGAAATTAATGTCAGATGGGAATTGAAAATTTAAATAGAAAGGTAATTAAGAGAATCCACACTTCTCTATATTGCCACACACTTGACAGTAGAGGAAATATATGAAGAACTTGAAATACATAAGGACAAATTCTGTATTGGTCATAGGATTTCAAAATTACTAGCTAGAAAGGACAAAGATGTTGAAGATGAGATAGTGATGATATGGAAACATATATTCAATATAGATGAATCACAAGAAACATACACAATAGATACATCACAATTAGATGATACATTTACTTTGAATGAGTTACAGGAGATGTGTTAGGAAGTATTCCAAGTATGGTTACTCACATAGACCTAACAAAAGATTCATCCTCACTAAGTATTACTCAACATATTGTGATCCATTTTCTTGTAGTATATACCCTAAACTTTGACCCTCTAAGAATGTGAGTATGTAAGGTTTTATTTAATTTTCCACCATTTTATGATTTGAGATTTATCCTTCAATATGTGTAGGCATATAAGAGTGAAATACATCAATATCCATATCTTGACAAGATCCGTCTCATAATAAGTCCCACTCCCAATTTGTGGAGTCTTCATCACTAAATGATTGTAACTTGATAATCTATTCATGAATGTGAGGTAAATATTTTTCAATATATCCTTCTTCAAGATATCTCACTCCTTTCTTTTCTTTGTGAGTTTGGGAAGTGGGTTGTATAGGTTCTATGATTATTTATTTTCTTTTTCCTATGGGATCACCCTATCCTTTGTAACCCATTTTCTAAATGATTTAAATCCTTTCCCATATTGATGTGTGGGAATATCTATGTGTTGAACTCTTTTATTATATTTTTCTTCATTTTTATACAACTATAGTAATATTTTATTATCTTCACTATCTCCAAATTGTGTACTAGCTCTCACAACATTATCATTATAAATTTGAGGAGATTTTGATTCTATTGATGTTTGTGATATAGATGGCCTTCCATAAGATCTAGGAGAAATGGGTAATTTTTCCACTAATAGAGAATATTCTCCTAATCCCATGTACTTGAGTTGTAGTTTACTCTCATATTCCTTTATTAAGGTATCCATGTTTATGTAGTGAGATGTATTACCATCTTTCTCATTTCATTTGTTTGATATAAAAGAGCTTGTGTCTTTCTCCTTTTCTTTGCATGATGTGGAAGAACTAAGTTCTTTCTCTTTTCCCTTAGGTGATGTAGAAGAGCTAGGTTCTTTTCCTCTTTCATTTTGTGATACATTTAAGCTAGATAATTGTTCCTTTATTTCCACATTTGATTCTTCTGATGTATATGCCTCTTTGTTATGCAGTATTAATGAATCTGTGGTTGGATTTATGTTGTTGCACTATTAAAATAGATTAAGATCACCACTAACAATTATTTCTTGACCGCAATATGAGAATTTAAAGCATTGATGGTATGTTGATGGGACCGCTTGCATTTTTTGGATCCATGGTCTTCTCAATAATATGTTACGAGAAAAATTTAAGTCTAGGACTTGACATACTATATCTTTTTGGATTGGTTCTATTTTGATTGGTTATATAATAATACCTTTAAAAGTTCTTTCTTCATCATCATATGCCTTGATAGCAATCTTTCTCTTTGGATCCACTACATTCTCTGAATAGCCTAAGGCATGAACCATATTCAAGGTAAAAATATTTAGGCCAACTCCCCAATATATCAGGACACACTTGAGTCTATTTTTTTATATGAGAACTTCTATATGCAATGGGAGATTATGAGGGTGATTTAGAGACATGTCATCATTTTTAGAAAATGATATGAAATGGGGTGAATGAGATTCCCTACCATGGCTTTGAATTGATCCATGTTCAAGACTCCAAGTCATTAGGAATAATTGTATTAATGAGGGCTCTCTCTAGGATGTCCTTATGTGTTGGTGAAAATTTTAGAATCTCCAAGATGGAAATTTGGGCTGGTGTCTTTTGGAGTTGATCTACCAATCTTTATTGTTTATATGTCAAGGGAGTTTCATTTGATGTTGATTTACTAGTTGTCCCCCACATGTCACTTTGGCTTGACCTCGTGTGACAACATGTACGAGCTCTTTTTCTTGTTTATCCTTGATAACAATGACATTTATGGTATTGTCAAATCCTGATAAGATGTTTATGGCGTTATTATAGGCATGATAAAAAATCACTTGATCTCCCTTATTGTTCAATTGTGACACTTTTGATGATTATCATTTTTTATGATTAGGGAGTGGAGTTTTAAATGTCATGTGGTCATCGTTATTCTTAGGTCCTTCAATATTAATTGTGTTTTTATAAATCAAGTCCTAGACCACATGTTTTAGTCACATACAATCATTGGTTTTGTGACCTTTGTTTCTATGGTATTCACAATGGTGTGAATCATTCCACCAAGAATATTTCACTTGGGGTCCATATCCTCTTGATTTGGGTAATGTAATCAATTTTTTGGCTGAAAGTGTCCTTAAAGAATATTCAAGAGGTTCACCTAAAGGTGTAAATATTATTTTAGGTTGATATTGTGGAACACTAGGTCTATTGTTATCTTGATTATTGTTTGATGAATTGTTAGATTGAGTAACACTATTGGCTTGATTGTTTGATAAGTAGAATGGTTTTGGTTTGATATTGTTCGCATATACTACTCCATCATTCACCACATGTTTGTTTTTCTTCAACCAAAACATTAGTTTGTGATTGTTATTTTTGTAGTTTGAAGAATTTGCGTTCTTGTAATGGTTTTTTTTGTTGTTGGAATTGTTTGAGAAGCTCTTAGTATCTTTATATTATTTCAATTCACCTTTTCTCAGTAAGGCATCTTCAATCGTAATATTATTTTCTATCATTTTGTCAAACATAGGAGGAAATTGTAATTGAAGATGGTAATTCATCTCATTAGTGAAGTTGTTAATGAAAATACCCATCTTTTCTTTTTCGGGTACACTCCTAGGATATTTTGCAAAGATGCATCTCCTTTTTTGTAAGAATGTAAAAAATGACTCACCATTTTGTTGTTTGGTATTACAAAGATACAACAAAGTAACCTCATGTTTTATATTTTAGGAGTATTTAGTGAGAAATTTTGATACTAATTCTTCAAAGGTTTTGATGTCGAGTGATAATTTTGAGAACCACTCCATGGCTTGTCATCCTAAAATTTGTGGAAACAACCTCATTAAGTAAGTTTTCTCATGCATAAATCTCATACTCAACATACAAAATTCCCTAATGTGGTCTTATGGATCGGTGGTACCCATATATTTATTTGTATTTGGGCATATCTATGTTGAGTGGAAAGGGTGCCATGTTCAAAGTCTTGTCAAAAGGGAAAGGAAAAATGTCCTCTAAAGTGTACCCTTTTGTTTATGTACCCCTTTGTATGTCATGAAGTTGTTTTTCCAAAACCTTGATTTGTTTTTTCAAGGCACCCAGGGGGTCAACTTAATCTTCATATTGTTTTAACTTTGAAACATCATATTCATGGGGTAATTTGACTCCTATTTGTGCTAGGGCCATAAAACACCTTTCCTTATCATCCTCTAGGACTTTTTCCACGAGTTTCTCAAACTTGGCATCCTTTTGGGCTTCTCGTATATGTTCTTTGGTTACTTCTTCACCATGGTCATTTTTATTTACATTATTAGCCTTAGCCCAATTGTTTTCTTTCATTGTGTGTTGTTGTGTTTTCTCTTGTTGTTGGATTTCTTTCTCATTTGGATTTGTTTGTTGTAGTTTAAAATGGTAGGATCAAGTACATATTGACACAAAACCTGATTAAAATCAAAGGGAGAAATATCACCATTGAATTCTAGAAAGAATTTTCTATCAAGTGATGATTATGTGTTTCAATTTGAATGTTAAATATGAAGTATGTCTAAGATGATGGAACCTAATATAAAAATATATATATATTTCTATGATGGAGGTTCAAAATTAACTTCAATTTTTTGGGTTCTAGGTGAAGGATCTATAGTGTTTGATGACAAACATTCAAACAAAGATTAATGGTGTTTAAAAATACTATTAGAATTACTTGGTTTGATGAAACAGTGACCAACTTATTTAATAAGGGCACGTATGAGAATAATTTTAGGACTATGACAACTAAGATGGACATAACTCTAAAATGGTTTCTTGGATCGGCTTTCATACTTTTTTTCTCGTTTGATGTTTTGTTTAGAAATAGATGAATTATTCTAATTCTTTGAGACCATATAAAAAAATAAACAGATTCATCCACTTGTTTCGCCTAAGACTTCTACAACATTAGTGTATGTTCTTGAATAATTTTGATACATGAAAATACTTCAATAAATCCACCTAAAGAATTTGGCTTCAATATATCATTTATAGGCCCGCATACTTGGAATAAATTTTGACCTTGATATTCTTGACCCTCATGCTCTGTGCCCCTCCTTAAGTAAGAGGTAAGGGTGAATGCACAAATTTGCTAGTAAAAAAAGATGCAACATGATAAAAAACCAAAATGTTTTGTAACCCAATTGCATTATTCAAATTTTGAAATAACCCGATTGAGTTATAGCTTGGTGAATACCAAGCCTAAATATTTATTCAAAATGCATACATGTTATGAAGAAGTAAAAATTTCACTTAAAGTTCTTCATAATGCATACACGTTTTGAAGAACTAAAAGTTGATCTTTAGTTTTTCATAATGCGTATGCATTTTTCTTGTCTAATAACATTTATGTTCATATTCAAATTCATATAGAACATGTACATATTTTTCTTGTCTAATAATATTTATGATTTAAGTGAGGATAGATTAGGAAGATAGAAGAGAGGGGGAGGAGATGAGGTAGACAAAGAGAACAACTTGAGAGAGAGAGAGGGGGGGAGATGAAGAGAATGAGAT
>MU225250.1:633168-650998 GCA_018584345.1 Thuja plicata | reverse complement strand
GTTTTATGCAAAGCGAGTGAGGTTGGAAGATAGGAGGAATAGACAAATGAGGAAAAAGGATAGAAGGTAGAAGGATAGTGAATGGAAGGATTGTGAAAGGGTAGATAGAAAGGAAGGCAAGATCAACGTCAATACACACCTTAAAGGGTGGTGAGAGGATGGAGGAAATATGAATGAAGGAATATGGTGAATGGATAACAGAGGTTGCAGTTTAGGCGCATGGAATGAAAGAATATTTTTGGAAGAAGATAAAGTGGAAGCCTTTTGGAAGCTTGAATGTCAACTTCACTTGTTTCTCAACATGAGACTCTTTCAAGAAAGACTTTGGAATTCATATAATCGTAGGCTTTTCATTTTTTTTTATGATTTAGAGAGAATATCTTTAATGATAGATTTTGGAACCCATACTTGTCTTGTAATTTTCTTCTTAGATATCTCTTTTGACTTTATGCCCACATGTCGATTAGAGGAGACATGGTGATATTATTTTTTAGATGGATTCTTGTATTGCTTCTTTTTCTTGTATTGAACATTCAAGTTTCTTCCACAACACTTGGGACTTGTGGAGGAAGAACAAGAATATGACTAGTTTAGATGGGTGGATGGATAAAAATGATTCAAGGGTATGCATCTATGTTGATCTTCAGGAAATATAAGATATGGAGGGATGTAAGGACCCAAGATGGATGAAGAATTAGGAGAGTTAGGAGGGGAAAGTGAAGGGACATAAGGACCCAAGATGGAAAGAAAACGTGAAACCCTTAGTATTGGTGGAGGAGGTCCAAGGATGGACATGGAAGACGCAAAAGGATAATCAATAAGTTCACCGGCATGTATATGACAACCAAGGACATCAGCATCTTTAGAGTGAGCATTAGGATTTTCAATAGGATTGTAAACATCTTGAATAGGAGCACCTTCTTTTATAGGATTGTTTGAAGCTTGGAAAGACTTAGGAAGAGTAGAAAGTGGAAGCAAACATGGAGTGGTAGAACAAGAAGATGGAAGACTTTGATCTTGACAAGGATCTTTGGATAGCATAAGCGCATAATGTTCCTCTTGATTTTTAATAGGATTAATATTGGAAGTAACAACACCATTTTTAATAACCTTAATGGAAGTATCATCTTTGGAAAGAGTAAGTGGGGTAAGGTTATTTTGATTGTCAATAAGCTCCACGATGTAAATAGTGACTTGATCTTGCTTAGGAGAAGACTTAAGACATGGTGGAATGAATGAGAAAGGGCATGTGGGATCAAAAGAACCATGAAACGGATAAGAGACATCATGAAAATGATTGGATGACATAGAGGTTTCTTGATCTTGATCTTTCTTTATGTTCTTTTCTTTATCATTTTTAGAGTCCTCTTGACATGGAGCCACTTCTAAGGACAAGGAAGCATGTTGGAATTGTATGAGAGACTTGGGAAGAGATGGGGAAGGATTAGCTGAAGTAGACATTATAGCATATAAAGGCTTAGGCTCTTTAGGTTTAGCATTATTGAAAGTATTTGCAGCCAAGTGAAGGTTAGCTTGAGTTTCTTTAAGAGGTAGCCTTTGACAATAACTATAGGGAGCCACATAAAAAGTATTAGGACTTCTATCGGATGAAGGATTTGTGGAAGATTTGGCAACTTTAGGAGATGTATGGGTATTGGAGGAAGTAGAGGATCGAAGGGAATCACCACAAGACAATGGTTCATCATTAACATGATCTTGCTTGAGAGTGCAATCTTTATTTTTAGCATGAGAATCCTTAGAGGAGCGATTCTTGTAGTAGCTACATTTATGATCAGCACAAAAATCTTTCTCTTCCTCGGTATCATCTAGGTATTGCTCACAAAAATCATCAAAGTCTCTTTCAAAATCAAAATCATATGGATCACCATCACAATCTATCCAATGTGAACACCCATTACTAGTAAGCACAAACACATGATGAGGAGGAATCTTAGGAATAGAGGTGTCATGGGTATCACTATATTGTCCATCATCATAGTCATCATAATCATCAGAGTCATAAAAAATGGGCACGTCACTCTTCATGGAAGAGGTATCACAAGGATTGTCACATTACTCATTATGGTATGTCTTGAAAAGAGAAGTATGACTCTTGGGAGAAGTATAAGAAGAACGAGATTGTGGAGAAGAGGAAAGTGAAGACCTTGTGGAGGAAGAAGACCTGGATGATGAGGAAAAATGAGAAGACTTAGAAGATGAAAGATGTTTGGAAGAAGGAGGTTGTGACAAAATTATGTCTATGATTCTTCCAAAGACGTCTGATTCATTCAATTTTTTTAATTCTTTCCATAAATTCATTACTCATGTAATATCTAGAAGGATCATTGGAGGAATAACATGTCATGAATTGAGAAATAAGTTTGAGATCATCTATTGTCAAGAGATGTTCCTTAACAAGATAGTGGAAATCCATGGTTCTAGAAGAAGAGAAACCAAGCATGGGAGTGACAAAAGAGATGAATAGAAGAAGGTAGACTAGATAATAAGAGGAAAATAAATAAGAATACGTGAAGAGCTTAGGAAGAAGGGGAAGAAGCGTGAAGGAAGAAGAGAAAGGATGGAAATGGGAGACTGGGAAGACATGGGAGATGTGGAAGAAAGAAGACCATGAGTCATTTTGTGCAACTTGATACCATTTACATTCATTTGGATGTTGAGAAACATGTCATAGCACTTTTTGGGGAGGCCAATTAAACTTTTTATCACTTGAGAAATCAGATTTGTTCATGTTAATTGACCAACTAGATGCATTAACAAGTTTTATCATTAATCAGGCACACAAGACAGTAATCAGGGAGTTCAAGCAAATGTCTTCAAACAATGAGCAAGGGACAAAGCAACCTCGTGCATGAACAAGAATAGTGACATAGTATTCTACTCCATAAGAATTTTATTTGTGTATGTTCTCAAAAGGTTTTCCAATCACGCACATAATCCTAGAAAAGAAAAAGTTGGTTGCACTATGGTTCATAGTAATGGTTAACTCTGCAACTTTTGCAATCTCAAGTAGGTGAAATCCAATCTTGGCGCACCGAGGTTTTGATACAACCCAAGAATTTAATCAATCAAGAGCTGTTGAGGAGATCTAACAACCCAACAAGAAACCACACCTATGGATATTTCTTCCACAAGGAAATTTCTATAGCGGTTGTTGCTACCATGACAAAAATGGCTATTACTGCTTGAGGTTCCATCCATGTGGTTTACCCAATAAAGGGAATGTCCACTATGGTTAACCCTCTCTAACAAGGAAGACTCACAATATGAACCACATGGGGACTTAGTTCGGATTCAAGGGTTCCAAGTTTCTGATTCTCTCAAAAGGGAAAAGAACATAATCCTCTAGCCTCTTCACCTCACCAAAACATAGTAAACAAGATTAATTAACCCACTAATTTGAAATCACCTCACCCAAGGTTCATATATCAACAAAAATGACCACCAATCTCAAGATAGAAAGTACCAATCAAAGTTGAAGATTAAACCAAGTTTGAAGTAATGACAAATCCTTCCCTACCTACAAGGGGATCTATCGTCAAGAAGAGATTCACATGTAAGATAAGCAAATGAAGCCCACTCTCTCAATATTTCCACAAATAGTGTTCATGGGGCCTAATAACTATGTGAAACATATATGCAAGAAAGCAAATCTAGGTCCATTTTTAGAGCACCAATTGAAAATGTGATCTATGAAAGTAAGAAACACTCAAGCTAAACACATGAGAGCTTCAATTTTATTTCCAAAATTTAAATGTTATAAAGATGAAACAAAATACCTCAAGTCCAAAGAAACACGCTTAGTATATTTTACCTTATTATTTCTTTTGTTGAGCTTTTCCACGAAAGCAAGCCACGAACTCTCCAACAAGCAAGACAAACAAACAAGCAAACAAGATATGCAATGTATATTCAACTTATGAAAACCCTAGGGTTAGATCTAAAAATCAATTGTTAGGATAAATAATAACCAGTAAATAATCCAAATGAAAACTCACATCATGTATTGAACCATGTGAAAAATAAGTGCAAGCTAATCATTAAATGCCTTTTTTTAATTTTGATTTTTGACCTAGTCAACAAGATTGGACCTATATGACATGAATTCATATCCCAAACCTTAAATGCAGAAAAGAGACCCCTGTTAAAAAACAGAGAGATTTCCAAAAATATAAATTTTTTAGCAATATTATATGATTTGTGCCCTAGGGACCCTATTTATCAAAATAGACCAGTTTTTAAAGATCAGATTGTTAAGCCATTATTTGTCATCAAAATAAAAAAATACAGAGAACATACCCCCTGTAAGATTCCAAGAGCTTTCCATAAATGTAAAATTTTCCAAAAATTCACTAATTTGCGTCCAGAAACAAATTTTTATGAATAATCATTAAAAAATTATAAATAATGAAAAAATGATCCAAAAAATCTGATTTTCAAACTAAGGCACCTTGGACCCAATGCCAACCTGTGAAAATAAATTCAGACTAAAACTCCAAGCCTTTTGGGAAATATGATCAAATCTTTTAAAAAACCCTAGGTTTTATCTTCAACTCATCCTGCACAAGGGTGAGGCTTGAAAAACTTTAATAAAATAACCATGTAAAGATTAAAAAATCTAAAAATATGAATAAAATAAAGAAAAATTAGGAGCATCATGCCCCACAATGGGTGTCAAAAATGTGTGCTAAAAATGTGTCACACTTCTATGAGTCATTATATCCAAGGTTGTTCAAGAATGAGGCCTCAAATATCGACTCATAGCTCCCTAGTCATGGAGTGCAAAGGTTTGTAATGGAGACCCTGAAATTGACCTAGTTTGTGCCCATGCAAATACACCATAAAATGAGAGATTCAATGCATGAAAATAAAATCTATTCTATATGACAATAATGCAATAAAGGAAGTTAGTCTAAATGATAACAATGCAAGATTAATCTATTTAAGGAAATGTGCAAATTTAATCTATGAAAGTAAACATGATTCTAAGCTAATATGAATTTAATCTAAATGGATGCCATGATGCTTGAAAGAAGAAGACAAGAAGAGAGAAGTTGTAATATCCAAGCTTGAGTGTTCAAATCCTTCTCCAATATTGCTCTCCAAACCTGCAACATAACATTAGCATAAAATCTTGATTTTTGATGAGAAGGAGAGGGCTCCTTATATAGGAATGTGAACGGTTGAGATTAAGAGGAAAAAAGAAATGAGCAATGGTGAAGATTAAATCTTGATTGATCCATGTGCTCATTAAAAGCAAAAAGCCCACAACTTAGAAAGATGTGAAGAAAAATAGATTTTTATTTAATTTATTTCCTTTTTCATCAAAAGAAGAGCTTTAAGTGGGGATTTTTATTTATTTAATTAAAAGAGGGGGTTTTCTTTTAATTAAATAAATTAGAAGAATTTTATTTAATCAAATGAGAGGAATTTATTTTAATTAAATAAGATGAATTTTATTTAATTAAAAGGGAGATTAAATATTTTAATTAAATAAAAATGATCAAACCTTAGGAAATATTGAAATAATTAAATTAATTATGCTTTGATCAAGGAAATTGATTTGAATTGAAAATGTTGCAAATCATTGATTTAGGAATTTGATAAATTGATAAAATGATAAATGGGGCCCATAGTCTAGGCGACCATTTTAGGGTGCATACATTGCCTCTCTTTGACTAATGTGTGATCATTTTGGAAACACATGTAGTCAAAGAATGCAGTTGAATCTTCCAACCTCACTCGCTTTGCACCATAAAATAGTCGCCTAGACTATGGTCCCCCATTTATCAATTTATCAAACCATTATTACGAACCCAACTGTGATCCTAGTGTATGCACCCTAAAATGGTCGCCTAGACTATGGGCCCCCATTTATCAATTTATCTATAAAATTAAATATGCAAGCTTAATCTATGGAAGAAAATATGAATTTAATCTAATATGAATCTAATCTACATGAATATCCCTGGATGCAAGAAAAAGAAGACAAGAAGATAGAGAAGTTGCAATATCCAAGCCAAAGTGCTCAAATTCTCCTCCAAAATTGCTCTCCAAACCTGCAGCATAACAATACATAAAAATTCTATATGAGAATGAGAATGAGAGGTTTCCTTTTATAGAGAAATGGATAGTAGAGATTAAGAGACAAAAAGAAATGAGCAATGGTGGAGATTAAATATTGATTGATCCATGTGCTCATTAAAAGCAAAAAGCCCACCACTTAGAAAGATGTGAAGAAAAAGAGATTTTTATTTAATTTATTTTCTTTTTCATCAAAAGAAGAGCTTTAAGTGGGGATTTTTATTTATTTAATTAAAAGAGGGGTTTTCTTTTAATTAAATAAATTAGAAGAATTTTATTTAATTAAATGGGAGGAATTTATAATAATTAAATAAGATAAATTTTATTTAATTAAAAGGGAGATTAAATCTTTTAATTAAATAAAAATGATCAAACCGTAGGAAATATTGAAATAATTATGATTTGATCAAGGAAATTGATTTGAATTGAAAATGTTGCAAATCATTGATTCAGAAATTTGATAAATTGATAAAATGATAAATGGGGCCCATAGTCTAGGAGACCATTTTAGGGTGCATACACTAGGATCATAGTTGGGTATGTCAATGATTTCATCGATTGTGACCGGTACTTTGTTTTTCTTCTTCTTCTTTGAAATAGTGCTGGAAGCAGGAGAATGTAGAACTATAGCAAGTTCTTTCTCTATTTCTTTTGATTTGGGTGACTGTGTGGGAGGTGTTTTTCCTTTGGTATGCTACTCAGTATTGATATGTTTGTCAATAGTAGATGTATCTACATCAACCTTGTCTTTATCTGTAGCATTTTCTTCCTCAGTGTTATTGTCGGTGGCATCACTCTATTTTTCCTCTCCACTTGCATCTTTCTGCTCTTCATTTGTATCTTGATGCTTCTCATGTTCATCGCCTTTTTCTTCTGGTATGCTTGCATCAGGTGTCTTCTCCTTTTCTTTAGTAATGATATTAATATCTTGTATCAATAAGGGCATGTGACCTGGTATGTTTACCTATGCAACATCTATTGTATCCTTTTCCTTTTCTTGCTCGGTGGCATCATTTACATCCTCATCATTTTTGGGATCATCATCAGAATCAATCTAAGTTATATCTTTGATTGCGATGTCTTGTGTTTCCCCTAATGATTGTAATATGTGAGGTATGTCATCCATTACCTTGCTTGCCACTATTGTCAAATTAACTGGAGTGACATCCTCGGTGTCATTGATGAAGATATATTTTGGGCTCGATGTGGTCTCTTTCTCTTTATAGTGAGATTTCTCGGTAAGAGCTAGTACCTACTTGGGGGCATTGAATATTTCATTCCAAGTCTCAATGCTTTCTTTTTCAACCTCTTGTAATTGACCCTCTAGTACTTTGTATGCTCTCATTTTAGCTGAAAATATCTTTGAATGCTCTTTCATTGTTTCATCAATCTCTTCAACTGTTGACTCGAGTGGCATGAGTGTGACTAGGGATCTTTCCCTTATCTGTTTCTCTATATGTAGTGCATAAGTCCACCTTGCTAATATTTTGTCGTTAAGCTCTTATGGCATTTTCTTGTTGAATTATATGGGTACATAATTGTATGCAACCATTGCCTTAATTATGGCTTCTTCTATCTTAGTCTGATTTCCAGGAGATAAGTTTAGCCATTTTCTAATCTTTTGGTGTGATATGCTCTCAGGATTGATGATTGACTCAACAACTTCATCAACTGTATGAGGAACTTTGAGCTTTTCAGCTTGGAGTCCTTGTTCTTTCTCATCATGTTCAGTATCTTCCTTATCCTCTTTTCCTCGGATATATCTCCTTCTTTGTCTTGGTGTTGTTTTCCCAGTTTGAGGCTTTCTCTTATAAGTCCTCATTGTACCTTTCTTTACCAGTGGTGAATCTGCATCTTTGGTAATCTTATTCCTTGTTCTTGATGCAACTGTCACATTTGCAACCTTTGTCTTCTTGACTGGTGGTGCATCTGACTCAGTAGATTCAGAATCACTCAATTTTTCATCTTCACCGATGGGTTACTATCCCTTGGTGATATCTTGTTCTAATGCTTCATCGTTTACCAACAGTTTCTTATCAAGTGTTTTCACCATGTTTGTTTTCTTTCTGTTGATTTTCTTCACTACTAAGGCAATTTTGATTCTAGACTTGGATTCTTCATATGTTCCAAATCTGACCAATGATTTGTCCATTGGTTCATTCAATAATGCTTCAATATCATTTGTATCTTGATCAATGTTGATTTCATAATTTAGTGGTGGTAACCATGTTGTCCTCGGTAAAGATAGTTTTATTAGAGTGGTGTCGGTATCCAATATGAAACATATGTCATCTTTATATTGTTCCACCAGTTGTGCAGGTATTCTAATTCTCTTCTGCATTCTATCCTTCAAGTTAGTGAAGTATTCATCCATTATTGATGTGAAATTATCCCCTAGTGACTTAATGAATTCACTAATTTATGCAGTTATTGGTCGGGTTGTGTCCCAATTGACTTATCGACAGATGGGAAGAAATTCTGAAAGTAGAAAAATGTGCACATGAGGAGTGAACCAAACTTACATGAATTAGATTTGGCTGACCTAATTGTCCTCATGTTCTCCTCTAGTTGCTTCAGTAGCAGGCCGGATAAGTCCAGTTGTAGTCATTTCTTCACAATCTTATAAGAAGTGTCAACTTCTCCACAAGCTATGCTATTCAATCTACTAGCTTGGAATACCTTGTATCCAAGTACACATGCACCAAACTTCATCTCTAGGTCGGTGATTGAATTAACTTTCAAACCTCTATCGTCCCATACTGCACCTGTTAACTTTTCAATCTCGAGGCGAGAAGGATGTTTTAGGGCTTTACCCTTGTCGGTTACTGGATAACCTATTACTGTGCTAATCACATCCTTAGTGATTGGTTTTGGTTCATCCAACCACATTTTTCTGTCATGTACTCAGCTGAGTACTATCTGAATCCACTCTTTCGGGAACATTAGGGCATTTGTTAACCCTTTTACCTCAATGTGTTTATGTTCATCTTTAAGGTTTCCATCTGTTCAAAGCCTCTTGTAAGCCTCTTCAATCTCATGATATCTGATCTCTGCAATCTTGAAGTGGATGTATGCATAGATATCTTTGACTAGAAAAACCCTAGGAGGGATGCTTGATAATGCTCCCTTGTCGTCAGGTTGTGAAGCAACCTCAAGGTAAAATTTATACTTAGGCTCTTCGCAAGTTATGTTCTTGATTAGGTTGACCTTCTTGTCCTTCGCATTCTTGATCTTTGAAACTCATGATGTGGTACCTACGTGATCTTCATTGTAGATGCTAGGAATCTATTGGAGTCACCTTTGAATCTGTTGTGAATCTATATGCAAACTTGTCACTTTCAGTATCTCTTCTTCGCTTTGTTGTATTCATTGTTTTGCATGGTGAATGAATTATCTCTTTGTTGCCTTATTTATAAAAAATAACCTAAGTGGTGCATTAAATGCTTTAGCTACCACTCAGTAACAATGATGCTTGGGCATCATACCAAAGAATTCATCATCGGTGAGTATACAACACTTGGGGTAAGTGTCAACTTAGTTACACTTTTTCACATGTTCACTGATGATGCTCAGTATGTAGTGAAGACTTGATTGTCTTTTACATGTTTACCGATGGTGCTCAGTTTATATTGACAATTGGTTGTTTTCCATATGTATACCAACGATGCTCAATATGTACTGACTGACGAGATTGGATTCACAAAATCATAACAAGTAATACCATAGTGCATCTCCATTCATGCTAATTTGGAATATTATTTATGAGTATTGGAACTGATGAAAAATATAGCTTTGTATATTGCACTTCCATACTTACTTGTTTTCCTTAGGTGAGGGTGGTGATATCACCAGATCCATTGGATGAGGTGTCACCAACTGTCGTGCTTCATCCACCATCATCTTTTCTTGAAGCTTTCCTCCACATTTGATTTCTCATTCTCCTGATATCTTCAATAATGTTCCCATTAGCATAAGTGGTTGACTCTGTCACTCAGTCTCTGCAGTCCTTGTTTAGGTGACCGACCTTATGATAGTGTAAGCATGACATTCCAAGTTAGTCCATCTTCTAGATCTTCATATCCATTTTCTCATGCAGTTTGTAGCTATGTGTCCATATCTACCACATGCTATGCAATTTTCCCATGTGTTGTAATCCCAAACATATGAGTTACCGACTCTTCCCAGTTGATAAGAATTTTCTTGTTCTTTTGGTTTCCATGCTTGTTTTTTCTTTTTCCTACATTCATGAGATGTGTGGCCATGCATTTTGCAAGTGGAACAATATTTTTCCATGTAGGATTCCTTCTTTGGTTTGTTCACCTTAGATCTTCTTTCATGTGTTTTGTGTCCATGCTTGTATCTCTTCTTCATGATAGTCAGTTTCATTGTAGCGAGATGTCATAAATTTTCTTTCATCCAGTATCTCTCTCATCTTGATTCTTTATTATTTGTATTACTCATAGAAGATCTATATCTGCAACTTCTGATTTTCAATATTATTGTCAAGCTTATACCTTTCCATTGTATGATCTTTTCTCTCAAGTGATTTAAAATTTTCCAAATAAGAGATCTAGCTCTGATATCAATTGTTGGAATAATGGAATGGTGTGTACTGAGAGGGGAGGGGTGAGTCAGTACCCTTAAATTTTTTTATCAATTAACCCTTAGTTATCTTTCTTTGCATTACCAACCATATTGCTTTTCTACCTTATGCATATAATATCAAAACATAAACTTAATTGCATGTAAACATTCATAGAAACATTCATGAAAAGTAGTTACACATGACACAAGAATTGGTAACGTAGAAAACCCCTGTTAGAAGGTAAAAACTGTAGTGGGGATGAAACCCACAAAGCCTCACTATCTACATAATGGAAGGTGTCGATTAAGGCTACAAGTGTGATCACTTATGATGATCTTACCCTGTTAGGATTAACATTTTAGACTGGTTAGGTCTACTCGGTTAAGATGTTTTAACAACACTGTTAAGTGTGCACTCGGTTAAGAGATTTACAATAAGACTATTAAGTCCACAATTGTTAGAGAGTAGTCAAAATACTTGGTGATCTGATGGTATGCAATCTTGAATTACTGAATACATATCCTTTAAGTTCACAAGATATGTATATCACCTATAGCGATTGATTAATACCTCTGCTCTACTCGATAGCCTTGAATCTTTTTCTTCATAACTAAATTCTTTTTTTTGTGTCCTTCTGCATGAAACTCTCTATTTGTTCCATAGATGTCTGGTGCGGCTACAATCATCATAATCTAATTGATTACTACATCTATTTATATAATTTATTAACCTAATTAGTTTTCACGCTTTAAAATAAATAATCTATGATCAAAGGTTTACAACATGACCTTGATCTCCTAGTTTGCATATTTACAATCAGTTAGGCTGATTAAAACAATTATATATGTTTTACTTGTTCCTTAAGAAATGGTTTTATAGTTAAGCATAAAGCTATTTACAAAACTGAAGTGTTTTATTTGACGTGTAACTCAGATCCACATTTCTCGAAAATAAAACTCTCTCAGTAAACTGGTGCTTAGTATGCTCTGTAGTTTGTGCTCAGTGATGTCTGTGAGATTTCTATCAGTTTACTCTGTAAATTGTCCGTCTCGGTGACCTCTACACTTAACTATTTGTTGTCACTCGGTGATCATGTTAACCAACAGTCCAAAAAAAATTTCCTTGTATACTAATGAAAAATATGATCCTTTAGGATTATCATGCACTTCAATAGGCCTTGAAGGAGTGGGTGCTTGATTTAAGGTGATGAAATCCCAAAATCCCACAACTCACTACTAGGGGAATATATATGGTGAGTAACTTTTAAGGGCGACACAACCCTTGTGCACTATAAAATGATATGCCACAGATAATATGGTAGTCTTACTAATTAAAATAGTTGTAAATAGTATTTTGTTCAAAAAATTTGAGCATAAATCCCATTACAGAAACCTCCTACCACCATAAAAATAATATTTTGCGCAATTCTGAAGAACTACTAGAGGAGAGGTATTTCCAATGTCTTTTCATCACTCATGTTATTAATAAGCATGAATGCATTTTGATTATAGTGAGTTGGAATGTCATGGCTTTTGGTTGTATCCCACTTGGGTTGTTCTCTCTCATCAACCCTTTTAAGGCAAATATCAGGAGGCAAGCTCACTAGATTTATGTTTTTACTATTGAAATTGAAATTAGATCGAGGTGGGTCTGGTATTTTGATCACCCAAAAGAGGGTATAGCATATCCCTACCACTTTTGATCCATGAGACAGGAACCTGACCATGGTCTGCTGCTACCTGGTCTAAGTTTCATGTTTCATACAGTCTAATCAATATGTAATACTAAGTTCAGAAGGATCCTAATATGATCCATATGGATACTAAGAAATAACATATCATATAACTCATGATATGAAGTATCACCTAACTCGTGATACAGAGTATCACATATCACATAACTCGTGATATGAAGTATCACCTAACTCGTGATACAAAGTATAACGTATCACATAACTCGTGATATGAAGTATCACCTAACATGTGATACTAAGTTTTACATATCACCTAACATGTGATATGAGGAATCACCTAACATGTGATACCAAGTTTTACATATCACCTAACATGTGATATGAGGAATCACCTAACACATGATACCAAGTTTTATATATCACCCAACATGTGATATGAGGAATCACCTAACACGTGATACCAAGTTTTACATATCACCTAACACATGATATGAGGAATCACCTAACACGTGATACCCAATTTACATTTCACCTAACTCGTGATATGAAGGATATAATATGCTCGAGAACATTATATTCTCCTTATATACCCCTATTATGGTATGTGCACTGACATTACATCATGTAATGTCTACCATAACTAATCATGGCACATCCATGAATAAAGATAATGCCAAGTCAACATGATATCAACATTACAAGATCGTCACCTTATAATGTTAAATACAAGTGTTCATTAACCAAAAATTCGTCACCTTTTAGAAATATACATAGGATGGGTGGGCCCATAAAGTCATGGAGTCACACACATGACATCCACCTTGACTCATCCCAGAGGGTGGATCCACCATGGCTCGTCCCAGAGGGTGAAAACAAGGGCTTTCACCTTAGACTTATCTCTCAAAGAGAATAATGCAATAACATACAAAATAATAGATTACAAATGTTGAAACTCCTTTTCATCTAAGGCTGCATTCTTCAACATACCATGTTTATCTTGAAAGTACACAACCTTCTCTCTAGCACAAAACTTGGTGGGAATATCAACCATTTGTTCTATAGTAATAATGTACCTTGAATAGTATAATTATGTACTATATCTCTTATATAGTTTGCATCACTCTTGGTGAGCCCCAAGTTATGTAGGAGTTAGCATAAAGACATTTCAACTAGCACACATAGGACTCAATCTCATGATCATATTCCTCTGACTGAAAAAAGCATCTTCATTGTTGACTCCCTCTGAACCAATATGACCAAATTTATTGGAGATCAGAATGAATCAGATCCTCTAGATGCTCCCTTTAAATTTTAAGGTCTTGCAACAACCTCCTGATCTCCTCGTCCAAGGTTTCTTTTAGATGAACTATTAGAATCCCTCTGAATCTAATATCAACCTTCTTCCAACAAGTCGTGTCTTTATTCTTTAGTCTACATCAAGCTCTTTTCTTGAATGCCCTTTGATCCAACAACTTATCCATCTATCTAGAAATATCATGACATAGATAACTGCATAAAAAGCCTTGCAATATCCCACATACATGGAGCTACATCATTTGAATCACAATCCTTTGGATATTTTTTTTATAGTTTCCTGGTCACCTAGGGAAACCATCTCGATATGGCCTGACCTTCTAAATCAGAATGATTAAGATCCTTGAAAATCAATTTTGGGAGATCCTCTAGTATCTCCCTTTGTTATAAAATATACATGGCCCCAATCATGAAAAATGTCTTGCTACAAGAGACTCTCATCCTCTGGTATATGATCATGTTGAAAGTTTGATCATAACATTATTTGTAGGAGTAGTTTCTCGTACACAAATGTACTTGTATGATTCCATAGTAACATGAGTGAATGTGATAAACTGAGGATTTATTCCCAAGGATTAAATAAGATGTGGTTCCCTTTGAAGCTCAAGATCTTACATCAACCTCATGGCCTCCTTGTTCAACGTTGTCTCTAATGAAATGTCAGAATTCCTCTGAATGCTAATTCCTCCCTTTTGAAGAAAATATTATTTCAATCTATAAAGGCTCTTCATCAATGAGAGATGTCTACAAATATGAAAGCTTGAGATATCCAATTCCAGACCCTTATCTTGAAATCATCAACTCTTGATACATTACCAAATTATTAAACTGCAAATTTGATATTATCATTCACCAATAAGGGATTGTACAACAAATTCAATCTTTAACAAGGTTCACCTCATAGGATCAACACTTGCAATTCAACAGTCAAGATCAATATCATATAGTTTAATAGTCAATATCGATATCATATAGTTTGATATCTATAGAGATTTGGTATTTGATCCCAAAAGAATTCCTACCACCAGATCCATCGATCTGTGACCAGATTCATTTCATATCTTGACATCAATGGAAAGCGATAAGATTTTCCCAACATTAGGGTTATGACATAACCTAGTATTTATCACAAAGCTTATAATGCATAGACATACAATTATATGCATGAACTGATGACATGTAAATTATTGAATATTTGATAATGTTAAGTTGAAGATGATGCAAGACATTAAATCAGTTAATGGTTTGTATTGTCATTGATGTCAACTTGATATCATCTGTACAGTCATGTACATAATGCCAAAGACTTCAGAGAATCAATGGAACAAAGATTATGCTTTCTGCAATGCATAAAATTCAAGTATCCACTAAGTGATAGACAACACCGATGAAGTGCACACCATCGGTAAAGACAGGGAAAAAGTCACAGTGATGCCCGACGAGCAGAAGATAGTGTTTCCCGACGAAGCAGAATCACAGGATAACCGATGAGCAAAAGACAATATTGCCCAATGAGCTAAAAATAGAGTTGCCCGATGAGAAAGATCCAATGATGCCCGACGGATGAAGATCCCAAAGCTAACTGAAGTTACACCGATGAAACTGGCAGTTGTCACTGACAACGAACTACAGAATTGACTGACGGAACAGAGAGATCAGAAATGACAAATTATCTAGCTGGTAGAGCTTAAGGATAGACTTAACTGGTTGTTTTATTTGTTTTATTCGACCACAGTTAAGTAATTAATTTAAAGAAGATTTATATAGTTGGCAAGAAGATAACTATGAGATAAATCAGGAGTTAAAGTTGTAAATCAATTTGGCTGGATTGTTTTTCACGCCAAGAATCAAGAATCAAGAATCATGAATTAAGGAATATCATGTCTAAATAAGAGACAAGCATAATTCATTTATGTATGCAATCAGATACACGAAAGGAGAGTGAATAGAAAGAGGATGCTAAAGAGAAACTGGCAAAGGAAAAAATTCATAGTCCCAATCAATTAAGCTAAGGGAGAGCTAAAGAATTCTGCAGACACCGACGAACAGTGAAGCACAACATCAGAGAGAAGAAAGTGTGGAGCACAAAGGAATTAAATTGATACATTGATCAGAGAGGTATTGTACTTAAATAGATCTAAAAATCTATAATTCAAAGTTGCATTAGAAACAGGTCATAATGTTTCAGTTTAACCATTGAAGCATTAAGTCTCTTAACAGAGCAGGTGTTAACATTCTTCTATAATTGAGGTATATCCTAACAGATTACAAAAAGGGTTGATTCATGAAAGTAGCATTGAATTTGCTTAAAGTCTATTAACAGCCTAAGAAGGAGGTTGATTCAAGGATGGTAGCAAGATTTTCCTAAAGCCTATTGACAGTCTAAGAAGGAGGCTGATTCAAGGATGGTAGCAAAATAGATGCCAGATACTAAGTGAAAACCTATGTATAAAAATCCTCTAACAAGGTCACACTTAATAGTTTATTTGTAACCTTTAATAGGGTTGGCTCCTAACAGGGCTCACTTCAAAAGAGTGAAAATTTGGGGTACCGATCCCAGTGGTTTTTTTTTTCTCCTTAACAGGGTTTTTGCGTTAAAATCCATGTGTTATGTGTGTATGGTTTATTACTTTATTATTTTATATTTCACATATGCATTTTTGGATTGATTGGTATATTCTTCATATTTGCTGAGTATCGGTAAATAAGTTTTACTGCTTATCGGTAATGAAGGAGAATAAGGACAGACAAGGTAAATCGACAGACAGTTAATTATTTCAAGTATTTCAAGGCATGCATCTTGTAGGGACTTAATAATATGAGGTGTATTGATTGGTGGATTAAATTTTAAAGGATAAATAATTAAGGCCATTGATTCACCCCCCCTCCCCTCTCAGTTATTACTAATAATTGGTATCAAAGCTTGTGTTCTTAGAAGGAAGCTTTCAAGACTTAAGTAAAGATCATAAGATGAAAATATGAGATGTGCCTAAGTTGAACAAAGACAACTTTGCTTCATGGAAAAGTAGGATAAGACTCAACTTATCAGGTATTGGCAATGATATTACTCAATACTTAGATATTGAATATGTGTTGCCTATAGGACCATTGACAGTAAATCAATTGAGAGTGAAGCATGAGCATAACTACATGGTTATAGAACTTTCTTCCTCACTCTCTAATGCTGGATTTGAAGATGTCAAAGATTGCAAATATGCAAAGACAATGTGGGATAAACTGAAGCTTATACATGGAGGTGATACAAATGTTCTGAGAGCCAAGGCAGAAAGCCTTAAAGGAAAGTTTGATGATCTCAGAATGAAAGAAGGTGAAAACATCACACAGTACATCACAACAATAAAAAAAGTAGTCAATGCTATATGAGGTGTTGGAGGTACACTTGAAGAGGAGACAGTGGTAAGTAAAATCTTAAGAACCTTACTGCCTTTATATGCTATTAGAGTCTCTACTATTCAAGAAATGAGAGCAGTAGCAAACAATACAGTTACTCTTGATAGCCTAATTGGTAGACTGATTTCATTTGAGATGAATAACTTTGACATGATTTCATTTGAGATGAATAACTTTGACAATATTGTCTTACCAAGTTTAGAGTCTACATTTAAGTCTTCTATGAGAATAAGCAAATCTAGTTAGAAACACTCATATAGGAGAGACAGTGAAAGTGAAAGTGAAGAAGAAGATCTAGATGAAATAGAAGCACTCATGGAAAGAAGAATGCAAAGAGGCAAAGGTAAATACAAAGGCAAGTTACCAATTTTATGCTTTAATTGTAAAAAGATTGGACACTTTGTTGCAAGATGTCCTAACAGAAGAAAAGATGACAGAAGTGATAACATATCTTTTGAGAAGAAATCTGACAGAGGTGATAACAAAGATTACAGAGGTTACCGACGATCATAAAGAAATGATACCTGAGACTACAAGGATAAAGGCAAGAAGGCTAGCTATCTAGCTGCTGGCAAATATGAAGCTACTGACACTGAAACAGATGATGACATCGAGATAGTATTTGTAGCTGTGAAGGATGATTCAGATGAAGATGAAAGGTATGAAGAAACTGCACTCATATCTAAGATTAGTAAGAATGATATCTAGATTATAGATAGTGGCTG
>MU225250.1:544687-604495 GCA_018584345.1 Thuja plicata | reverse complement strand
GAGGGACTAATTGTAAAATGATAATAAAATAATTGCATACATGAAGAAAAAGGACTTATCTTTATTGATTATGAAAATAGTACAATAGAGTTCACATTTGCAGTTATTGATCCATCTAATCCATCTATCAAAATTGTATTATTGTTGTCTTTACATTTTACATTATGTATATATACGTGTTTGAGTGGCTTTCACACCTCCTTAAGGTGAAAAGACACAACCCTTATTATAAAATATTTTGAAAAAACACTAAACTAACTAAAAAATAACTACCTAACTTTCGGATTTGGCTTTGGTTGAAAATCCAAAACACATCGTGAAAAGCTAAGATTTTTGCCGGAGATAGGAAATTTGATTTTCCGAACAAGGTCGGTTTTAGATTTTTAAAAATTCGACCAGCTTCAGCCTCTGTCGGCATCATCTTTGTAGCAGGTTGCAATTCCAGCATTTTCTGAAGGCTTCGATTAGTTAGTTCTATTTATTTGTGTCATAAAGCTTCCTTCCTTTAATTTTTTTAGTATGGAGAAACCTGATTCTTGATAATGGATTGGGACTTCTAAATTCACAAAATTTAGGGTACCACCATATGGTAAACTTTTTCATTTCTGCACTCTCTCTTGGATTCTTTCCTAAATCTAGTTTACTTTATTTATATTTTCTAACACTTTTACCGAGCAAGGGTTCCGCAGATTGGTTGGGTGAAGTGGGTATGTCGTGGACGGTAATGGTTCTCAGATGGCAGAGAGCAAGGTGGAAATTGAACAACCTAAGGATGAGGCCCTGGTGTAATATGGTGAAGTATTTATTCTTCTTGTGACATTCCTAAATTTTAAGCACATTAGCTTCCAAAGAGTGAAGGAGAAAAAAGGGAAACGAGATCAAATCCCTATGGAGGAGGTGGTTAAGCAGATGAAAGTGATAATAATAAATCACACCAAATCTTCCCTCGAGCATGAAATATTTCATTATAGCCAAACATACCTTCTCCCAGGGCTTAGGCAACACTTCTCTGTCATAGCCGCCATGAGTTTTGACCGACTCCTCGTTCTTCCTGAAGAAACGCTTAAGGCTAGTTTCATCTATGATTTTGGTAACCTATTTCCATTTTTGACCCTCCGTGGTTAGCCTCGTAGCCTGAGCAATCACTTCTTCATTGATTTCAAATGAAATACCACCCATGGTGACCCTCCTATCAGTCCAGCTGCTAACAAATTGAAGAGACAAAATTTCATCCAAACCCATCATTGCTTCCATATACGAAACCAACCCACCTTAGTCTAGGATCATCCAGACACGATGTTTCTTGCGAAAAACATCTTCAATCTTATCAGGTTCAACACAGACCATGTCCCCTCCCATCTCTGAATCTGTCCCAGAGTTCTCCAGATTGTTAAACTGAGAAAAAAATAGAGAAAATGTTGGTTTCTGCAGGACTTAATCCGTCTATGATGAGTAATAGCCACGAAAACCCATAAATTACACTTAATATCATTGCTAGTCCTTTTTCCCAAAACGGGCTTGTGCAAGCACAAACACAAGTGAGATGCAGCCCGCGACTGCGAATTATAAAGATCCGTCATCATTCCCCAACGCTAATGAGTAACATTTATGATGTGGGAAGTCATACCGAACTTATTATAACTTAACTTAATAAAAGCCTTTAGAACACACTTCCTCTTGGCATCCACATCATGATGAAAAGTACAATCCTTATTAAAGTTGGTGGCACGGTGGCATAATTCCCTGTAAACCATAACTTTGCACTTGTCCATCAAAGAATTTGAATTCAAATTTCCCGCCCAACACCTGTCATGGACAACACCACCCATTCTCCAGCATAGCATAATAAGCCACATCATTAAGAAAAGTTAAGTTGTTCTCTCCCGATGAGGGATTTTGTTTCCTCCGATAGGGGAGTCATGTCCCTCCAACAACACACTCTCATCCTTCCCAACCCGTTAGTAACCAATGAGTCAGCCACAATATCTCCTTCCCTATAGGTATGCTAGATCACATAATCCTCCAATCTGGTTAGTAGAAGGTGAGCATTCTTGATGATGCTACTAATTTTTCGACTAGCTGCCATAGTGCCTTTCAGGGTTTCAATGATAAGCATTGAATCTCCTTCGACGATGAGTATATTAGCACCCATAGAAATAACATACTTCATCCCCCAAAGGAGTGCAAGGGCCTCAACAACATTACTAGAGGCAGAGTTGAAGTTGTCAGTGTAGGCAAGCACCATACTACCCTCTGTGTTGCTTGTGTTCTTTAATTTATCTTTTCCATCTTTTGATTTTTTCTTTTGATCCAAATTATGCCTATTAAAGGTCATCATGATCATTTCATTTCATGGTGTTCTTTACATGACATACATTGGAACAAGATCTATTATTTACATGTGCCATGTGTGATGGTTATTTTCTCTTCAAACCACCAAGGTCACATACATTTGATGTATAAGAAACTCCTTATGTCTATTGGTTGTCTCATAATGGATCTGCTAAGAGCGCTAAGTGTCTTGTGAATGTTTAGGCACCTTTATATTTATTTATTATTTGCTTGAAATTTAGTCCATCTATTGCTATATCAAATAAATATTAATAAACTCAAAGTCATCATAATATATCTTCATCATCATTTCATCTAGAATAATTTATCTTGCACCTAACTTTTAATATTGATAAATACAATCATTTATTATGTTTTATTTGACATTTTTTTTTTCATGTATCTTCTTTCAAGAGATTAGCCTTGCAATTTTTGCATGAATAATTTCTCAAAGGAGCATCAATCATCTTATATGATCATCTCATTTTTTTGACTTATAATTTCTTACCCGATCGGGGATATTATTATTTTTCAATCTTTTCTAATTTTTCTTCTCACCTACTTTTCTTTTCTTTGAAGCAATTTTATTTCAAACATTGTCTCAAATAGAGGCAAAATGTAGACACTAAAATAATTCAATCTAATACCTATAATTAGTATTATATCATTCATTTACCATATCATTAAATCATTACTAATTTAACATTTCTTGTATTCTCAATTAATTATCATGAATGACATTTATTAATTATTGCTATCTATCATTTTTCATATTTTATCTATTTAATTAAATGAAAGCTAGTTATCTATTTAGAATAAATAATTTTTTTATTTCCTCTTCATTAGCAATCTTCTTTGCAAACTAGAATCTTCTTTCCTCGTTAAAAGTCTTTTTACTCATCAAATAAGTTCATCTTTAAATAAATAAAACTTCATCCTCCCATTTATCCATTTATTAAGTTAAATAATTCATTATTATCTTCTAAGAAATTTGAAATAACAAATTTTTAAACTTCCCAAGTTAATTTGAGTAGTCCACCTAGGTATTTCCACTTCATTAACAACCTTGTTTGCAAATTAGAATATTCTTCCCTCACTAATTAACTAGATCTTTGAAATAAAACTTCTTTTTTCATTCATCAAATACCTTGATCTTCAAATAAAACTTTTTCCTCTCATCTATCAAATGAATAAATGAAATAATTCATTACTATCCTCTTTGAAATTTGAAATGACAATTTTCCAAATACTAGAATTAATTCTACAATAGTCCAATTAACTTAGGTTTGTGATCATAATCTTATTGTCTATTTGATTTTTCTCAAATAAATATATAAGCATATTCATTCTCTCTTCTAATATTCAAGTCTTTATCCAAATCAACCATATCAAAATCAATTATCAATTAAAAACAATGATATGCTATTGAATTGCTTCCACATTTCAACAAATTGCAATAATAAACTTATTTTTAAATTTGCATATAATTGACACACATTTAATTTTTAATTTCTTATTATAATATCAAATCTCTTTATTTCTTATTTTTCAATTTCATTGCTTTTAAATCCGACATATCAATTATATATTTTAATAACATATCAAACTTAATCAAATCTACTTGATATATCAATTACATCTTTTTAAAATATTTTTCAATTTCATTACTTTTAAATCCAACATATCAATTATATATTTTTATAATATATCAAACTTAATCAAATCTACTTGATATATCAATTACATCTTTTTATATTAGATTAAACTTTTCACATCTATTTGATTTTGTATTTATATGGATTTTTTCCTTCACATATGATCCCATTAATACTATAGTTTTTTAAAATTTTATAATAAAATAAAACAAAAACAAAATTACACAGATTTAAACAATCAAAAGATTGCCCAGTAACCCCATAGTTGTATAAAGACCCTGTTTTTTTAACTTTTAAAACCTTAAATTTTAAAAGATCCAACCTGAAAGCAAAAACCTCTCTTTCCGACACTAAATACTTTAATAAAAGATATAACGACTTCTCTCTGCTATTAATATGATGCACAGTTGTAATTCACAACATTAAAGTAAATTCTCTTAAATTTTTTTTCTCTTTTTCCCAAAACCCACCTTAGTACGTGAGAGGAAAAATTGTGGAAAAATTTGAAGGATCTCTTTTTCCCAAAAGCCAGCTTAGTACGTGACAGGAAAAATTGTGGAAAAACATATTCCTGAAACAGCAAACTAAAACGTATATCATACGAAGGGGGTTAGTATTTTTTTCAAGTCCCTCTTTATGATTTACGTTTTAGTTGGCTATTTAGCCAATACCCATATTCCTAGTAGAGGCTAACAATGAATATATAAATGGAGAACAAAGTACGTGCGAATTTGCGCAATCTTTCACAGAACACTAAAAAAATTCGATACATTGTTATAAATTTTTTTTAATACCCCGTCTAATCAATCAAATCACCACACGTGGTGATTTCTTTATTTGACTTAACGAGCAAGATTTAACATCCACAAATTTTCAGCGGGAAGATTGATGCTTTCTTTATAACCTGAAACGGGTCGGCAGCCTACAACTGTGATTCAGACTATAGCAGAGTAGCATGTCGTTTGAACTTCTGTAATTTTCAAGACTCAATTTGCAGGGATAGGCATAGTGCAATTTGAGAGCAGCCATGAACGCTAAGGGGGAGTCCAGCAGGAGTAAGGGTTCGCAGAACATCAATGTGACAGAAATGTTCGAGGAAATGGTGCTCAAATGGACTCTCCATGAAATCATGGATGAAAATCTCTTTGCTCACAAGGTCAGCTAAATATAAACTTCATGTTTTTATGTTTAAAACTGTACTATTGTTTTTGAGAATCGTTTTGTTGAAGGTCAGAATTTGTTGCCAGCCGTTTGGTTTGCCCTTAAGTAAAATTGAAAAACTTATGATGATAGGTAGCTCCTTTCTTTCTGAAATGAAAAGTTAACTAGAACACCTGAATTGTAAATTTTTTTTTTTGGTTGGAAGATTGAGTTTTTAGAAAAAATTTGAAGTTCAAAATTAGCATGGAAAGTTAGCTGAGAGAACCAATGATATATCTAGTTGTGTTGATGGTAAATGAAAGAGCTGATGGTAAATGAAGAGGGTATATTTTCCAGATTATAGAGGTAAAGCTGTGTGTAATTATAATGGAGGACACATGTTTAAATTCAAGATCATTAGTTTTTTCTAGTCTATATTGTAAAAGGATATTTTTGGATTTAACTGTGTATAATTTTTTCATTTAGAAATGTTTTAGATATGTTTAACGATTAATTATGATGACACAGTAGCAAGAGAGGATAAATAGGAAGATGAATTTCAGATTAACCTTATTAGATATAAGTAGGAGATGGGTGACACATGAATCAAGAGACAAATAAGAGACACTAGAGTTTATAATATTGTAAAAGAATGTTTTTGGATTTGACATAGAATTGTATAGTATAAAAAAAGTTTCAGATCATATTTTACGATTCATTATCAGAATATAATAGTAAGAAAGGAGAAATAGAATGATGAATTTCACATAAACCTAATTAAATAGTAGCAAGAAGATGTAAGAATATATGTGACGGAGGAACCAAGAGACAAATAAGAACACCAGATTAATAAAATAATCAAATAATCAAATGACGAATATGAAAGAGGCAAATAAATAAGGATGTAAAGTATGTTCGAGAAAATAAACCTTACCATCCAAATAACAAGAATTTGGGAAGAATAAACAATCAAAAATAGAAAAAAGAGAAATGAAAATTAACCTAGAAAAGAAGTGAGGTAAAAAAATTAGAAGAATAATAACTATTTGTATATGTGTGTAAGAAGGGTTCACCAGTTATTGTGCTGGCTAAGGTTCAAACTCCCATTGGGCCACTATGATTGCGAGCTGGTGTCTTCGTTGATCCAATGTGCTCGTGGGTTTGAGCCTTAGCTTTGGTTTGTTAAATAGGGACAAAGTCCCTCACTTGTGATCTCATGGATTCATAGCTCCATGTCAAAAGTCATGTAGCCAGAGGACATCACCAATCACATTAAATTTTTTACCAGACATTATATACGTATGCGCGCGCGCATGTATGTGTACACACACACATATATCACACACATTTATATCTTTATATCCTAAAGACGATAATTTCTTATTAAAATAGTAAATAAATGTTTGAAAATGGAGTACTGCTATGTTTCCTTCAAGTCCCTGTTTTGGGAAGGTAAGATATATTTAGATTGAAAGTTCTAACTAGACGTAAAACTAACTTATATATATGTGTTTTATAAACTTTCAAGAAAGTTTTTTTTTTTTTCATTTATTTTATATTATTTTGAGGTGCAAAGTTCATTTGTTCAAGTTCAAATATATAATTTATAATATAAATATATGTCTGTCATTATATCAGTTTGAATTGTAATCCTTTATATATGTATAAATATAAGAGAATTGTTTTTCTATTTACTTCATATTATTGTTTTTGTTATAATTTTATTTATGAAGGGACGTTTCTGGGTTTTACCGTGTAGAGTACTTATGTACTGTTAATAAATATGAACTTAATTCAGAATACTACATAGTATCAATATACTGTTAATAAATATGTACTTAATTCAGAATACTACATAATATCATGAAATAAACAAAATTACTGTTACAATTGAAAATACTACTTCAATGTCAATTTGTCAAACTTATTTATCATGATAGATATTCATTGTACAATATCTACAATCAACATCAAATAATTTTTTGAAAGACATCACGATTAATATTAACATGATATAGGTAGATTAGAAGAACCCTAAGCAGTTCCACTGACACTTGCACCAAAAAATATGTTGATTTTCTCATTCCTTCATGAATGAAGTATATTGGAAGAGGAAGCATCCAGGTTATAAACCTGACTTTGTATTGCAGATATTTGTGTCCCCTTCGTTATAGTTATTTTGTTTGTTGTAAAGAACATCTAAGTTGCCGGTTCGGATTCCAGTACGGATGCGGGTTCAAGATTCGGGTTTGAAATTTGTCCAAATTTTTTTTGGGTTGGGTTCTTATTCGTTTTGGGTTCGTCCGTACAAGAATTTTAAAAAAAAAATAAAAATAAAAAATGTATATATATGCAGCAACAAATAAGTTCATACACCACTATGCTAATCATAGTTGCAACACTCGCTGAGTTTTTTTAGCTCTGTGAGTTTTTCACAGGAAAAACTCACCGAGTTTTTCGTAAAAACTCGTTGATTAATCGGCGAGTTTTAAAAAAAAACCCGCTTGCATGTTGCTTCCTGCATTTAAAGTCCAAAAATGGCACAGTTTGATTATTTTTTTGGTTTGCAGCGTTTGTGTTTGGTTTCCAGTGTGGGTTTGAGGCTTCCAAGCCCTTCCTAGGTGATTGCTAACAATTAGAAGCGGATTTGAGTGGATTTAAAGAGGATTTCAACCATTTTTTCAAGAAAAATTACATGCCCAGTGCAAGGTTCTACTAGGACTAGACCCACTAGTTCCTCTCCCATATTTGCTAGTAGAGATGGGAAGAGGAAGATGTAATTGTAATGATGTATTTCCTTCTAGTTTTATAGAAACTATTTACTATTTTGCTTCCAGCCATCAGCATTCTGCATGAGAATGCGATTTTGTACCCACTTTGCGTTTATATATATCTAAACTCAACTTGTTTCTTTTGTGTTCTCATTAATTAACTCATTGGATGCATCTCCTCTTTGAATTTTGCAAAAAAATGCATTTCTGATTAAAATTAAGCTGTTTATTTAAGTTCCCAAGTTTTTTGCCGAGTTTTTTAAAAAATTGGCCGAGCTTTTCCCGAATTTTTTTTCAGGCCTTGGCGAGTTTTTGCCGAGTCCAAGTTTTCCAACTATGACGCTAATAAGAAAGAAACATAGCAAAATACACCAACACGTATATTAACGTTTTAGTCCAAATGACATTAATAAAATGCCAAAATACACCACCATATCAATGTTTTGGTTCAAAATTTAAAAACAATAATGTCAACATTACTAATCAGCCATCAGTGATCAAATATCATAAAAAATCATCAAACAAATCATCATCATTCTGCTGTTGCAGATTAGAAGCAACAAAAGTGCCACTAGCATTGGTACTAGCAATGTTAGGCTCAGCCTCTGGATCAACCTGAACATCACTAGGTAGCTCATGATCACCATCATCAAGTGCAAGTGCTTCAAAGTGGGCAATTGAATCTTCCAACTCTGCACGCTCTGGATCAACATCCCAATGCCTTGCCTCCCCTTTTTTGTAAGCATTTTCCTTGTGTGTTGTGAGCCTCAAGTTTGAATGCACAAAGACCAAGTTATCTGCCTTCTTAGAATTTAGTCTATTGCGTTTTATTGAGTGGATGAAGGAGTATGTGCTTTAGTCCTCTCGGATGATGATGAACTAGCAACCTATCAAGATTTTCAATTTTGAAATTAGAGAGTTAAGAGTTTTGAATAAAAATTTTAAAAATATAAATTCAATATTCATCAACAAGAATTTAGAAATTAGAATCTTAAGAGTTAAGAACTTACTAGTGATAAAATTTTGATGGCAATGGGTTGTAGGTGCTGGTACATTTGTCCATGGAAGTACCACCATTTATGAGCATCAGCATTGCTCTTGTCTTCAAGAGCCTCATGACCACAATCATCGGTGCTTGCGAAACTCATGAATTCAGACCTCACTGTAGGTCGTATGTGATCGGGAAAGAGTCTTCGAAGGGCTGCCCTGTACTCGTGAGCAACTTCAGGATCTTTGTATGGGGCAACTCTAGTGGTACTCTCCTTGAGGACCGACTGACTATAGAACCTGGGGCTCAATGCAAAGGCAAGGAGATGCAAAGGGGTTGCCATTTTGTTCCATCTCTCTACCATGATTATCTGTAGTTCCTTGAAGAACTTTTTCTTCAGGATCTTGCTCTCTCTCATTTATGATCTTTTTAATATCCTCAATCATGGAGTCTATGCCATCATATACCTCACCCAAGCAAGGCCTATCCATGTCAGTGTATCGGATCATGCTCAATATAGGCTCAGTGAACCTCAGGAGGTACTCAACACGATCCCACCAAGAGTCGTCTAGTATCATTGCCTTTATGGCAGCTGCCCTGGTACTATTAGACTGCCTCCATATGCTCCAGTTAGCACTGATTACCATTCTAGACAATGCCTCTTTAACCTTCACAAGGCGTCTCAAAACAATAGTGTTGGAGGCAAAGCGGGTCTCAACAACCTATTTTAAAATCAAAACAATAGTAAATTAAAAATTAAAATCAAGATTAAAATGCCCATATCACAACATAGAAAGTTTACTAAACTAAACTTAGAGTCTAAATTTCTAAAACATATTTATATTTTTAAAATAATTTAACTTACCTTCAATAGCTCCAATTTCGATAATTGTCTGAATATGGCTTGCGTCATATGGTGGCTTGTGACGAACATTTGGATCTCTTGTGCATCTTCCATTTTTTTGATCCAACCAATTTTAATGCCAATTTTTTGCAGCATTAAGTTGAGTGAGTGGACGGCACAAGGTGTCCAAAAAATGTGTTCGAAGCGCTCCTCAACCAATAACCCGACAGCCCTACAATTCTTGGCATTGTCAGTTATTACTTGAACTACATTTTGAGGGCCAACTTGCTCAATGGCTTGGATGAGAATGTTTGCAATGAAAGGATCGTCCTTCACCTCCCCTTCACAATCCACAACTTTCAGAAACGTTGCACCTCTTGTGGACACTGCAATAACATTGACCAAAGGACGATTTCTCGCATCTTTCCATCCATCGGATACTATGGTCACACCTGTTTCAATCCATGAATCCTTGATGGGCTGCATGACAGCCTCTACATGGATCACCTCTTTGTCCAATAAAGTGGTGCGCACCTTCTCATAACCCGGGCCCTTGAGTCCCTTTGGAGCCTCATTAACTGATCTCATCATTCTTTGCCAATACGGTGAGCGGACAACATTATGACAATGCATTTGCATAGATGTATCTTGCTATGTCTTCCTCGGCAATGTGTCTAGTTTCATTCTAAAATGATATTTCCAAGCGCCCCTTTGCTCTCTTATTTGTGACTGGTTCTTGAGGTGCACGCAAGAATAGATGGCCCTCTGTAGGTGGTTCACTGGGATTGGAAACTGAAGCCATAGATGATGCTTTTGTTTTGTTTCTAGACTTTTGCAAAGGATGAGAATTTGCATTCCCAGCTGCTTCGTCTGCTTGTTTTTGCTCTTGTATATGTTTGTTCACAATGTGGTTTGGAAGAAGGGTTTTAGGTAGCACCCCATTAACTCTTGGCTTCCCTGTACAAAATTTAATGTCTTTATGAGGAATAAAGCACAAATGTGCTTTCACTCTACTATAAGAGCTACTAGATTCCTCTTTGCAATAGCTGCAAATCCACACAAAAACTCCACCACCTGGCATTGGTTGAACCATTTCCACATATTTCCACAGCGGGGAGCATCTATCTGTTTTGAAGCGGGAGTTTTCGGAGCTAGAAACACTTGCCATTCTATGAATCTACAAACAACACACAAAGCAAAAAACTAAAAAGAAAAAAGAAAATTAAAATAAAACTAGGGAGCCCATTTGATTTTGTAAAAAAATTGTAAAAGAAACTCTTAGTCAACAGACGAATTTCACAGTTAGCAGATGATTATGCATCTTCATCATTTCATTTTGTAAAAAAATGTAAAAACTATTAAAATCAAACAAAATATTAAATAAACAAAATGAAAATACATAACCTACCTGTCGCTACCCACGGGCTCTGATAAAATAACTTGTTGCCAGAAGACTGAAGTTTGTAACTCTCGCTGCCAGAAGATTGTAACTTGTAAGACTATAAGACCTGCTTTGTAACATCAAGAAGAAAGATTGTAACATCAAGAAGAATGCCGTGTGAGAAGATTCAAGAAGAATGTATGTGTTGTGTCGTGTGAGAAGAATGCTTCCAAACAAAACCGCATAAAAGTTTAAAACTGTTTCTGCCTTCCACAAATGACAAATCACAATAAAAGACAAGTCTTTTTAGGTTTTGGAAGGTCGAATAGACCTAAATAATCAAAAAAACTTCATTGAAAGTCAACAAAACTGACGTTGGCCCCCAAATTCGCTCAAAATTTGCCAAAATTTTGTCCGGGCTTGCACGATGGTTTCAAAAGTCTTTCGAATTCCTTGCAAAGTCGCCCAGGGTTCGAAACAGAGAATTTTTGGTGAATGTCTCAGACTGGCATCGACTTTTGATCGAATTCGCAGCGAGAATTTCGAATTCCGTCCTCGAGGAGCAAATGTGGTAACATAGAAGAACATACACCAAGTCATCTGAGCTTCTTGAATGCCATCTATTGCATTTTATTGAAGTGGAAATTTAAATATTTGTTTCAGTTACATCCGAATGTAGATGAATGAACAATCTACTTAAATAAAATTAGAAAATTAGAATTATAAAATTTTGAAATGTTTTGAACACACTTGTAATAAAAATTTGATTGCAAATTGTAAATTTTGAAATCTTTGATCATAAATTATGATCAATTATAAATTTTGATCATAAAGAATAGAAACACTTCATTAGAACAAAATTAACTAAATCAAACATTGTTTTAAAGAAAGAAAACACAAACATGCAACCATCTTCCATTATCTAAACGGCCATCTTAAATTGCCCAATGTCTCTCCTTAACTTCAAGGACAAAACTTTAAAGATAACATCCTCTCGAAATATAATGCAGCTGAAGATTTTAAAGATAATGGAATCTCTTCAACAATTGTTTAGATTGATAGGGATGGTGAATGCATTATTAATAATTCCTGGATGCCCCTAATGCATAACCTGAACACAATAATGACAGAAGTTTTCATTAATTGGTTCTAGTAACGATTCTTCTAAAATAAACGTTAAAAAATAAGAACAATTCAAAACAGCATATGTTTGTTCTAAATTACGCTGAACAGGGGTCTCAAAGAAGAGAAGACGTGTTAGAATAGAAAACTTTACAAAGTTATATCCTTCTATATACTGTTTTGTTTACCTATGTAACTCTCAAATCTTTTATCATCTATTCTTCCCTGATCAGGTGATGACAAAATACACTCTCGAACCTATTCATTTATTTCATTATGGTAGCACAATTCTAGACGAGTCAACAGATCAGGACAGCTTGGTAAGTTGGTAGAGAATTGAACTAGATTCAATTATGTCATGTACACCCACCACTTCAGCTGCACAAAGCTCTTGCACAAGTAAAGCACCCCACTTCTGCTCACCCCCATAAGAATGGTCTCTCATCCCTAAGCGATAGGCCCAATGACATCACGTTCATGATTTTATGATACAACTCTTAGGTTAGCGTGTTTCTGTGCATCTATGTATTAAATGCAATAAATTCAGGTCATATCAGTTGGATCTTCTAAATCTAGGAATTTTTATGCACAGTATAAATGGCAAGTAAAAAAGAGCAATTGGCTCATTTTGAGATCTGTAAAATGCAAGCTGCACTATTGCATATGCAAGTGCCTTAACAAATCCAAGAAGAATGCTACACAAGATGTAGGGTCTCAGAATACAAAGAGCACCACAAAGGAAGCACAAACCATAAATGTGGATGAAGAGGAATCCCACTCCCGTGTAGGGACTCGATGCAGCCATAGTTTATAGCATTACTCAACAACTTAGGCAATCTCTTTCTTAACCCCACTTTACAAAAATTAACTATTAAGTGCTCTAAGGAGTGATGGAGAGAATGCACAATGCCAAACCTAGTGCTCTCTCCAAGGGATCTATTCTTCATCCTTCCTTGAAAGAAATTTTAGCAATTCCAATCCTCAGTATGCAAACTCATTGCATAACATACTTGTAGATGAATCACCTTATGATGTTGATCCATGGCACTCACCCTGCCTGTTATATTCTGGAACCCCAATGTCAGAAAACCACCAGAAATTTTAGCAAATTCCAATCCTCAATATGCAAACTCATTGCATAACATACTTGTAGATGAATCACCCTATGATGTTGATCCATGGCACTCACCCTGCCTGTTATATGCTGGAACACCAATCTCAGAAAACCACTACTTAATAAACTCCATCTTGAGGTATCTCATCATGTCCCAATCCTCTCAAATAGTGCTGCAAATTTATTAAACAATACCCATATGTCGGGCCAACACAAACTCGATCTCCATTTGGTAGTAAGCATCACCAATGCAGTCATGTTGGAGTTGCAAAAAGAATTGAAGCTGATGAAAATTCGTAAAGATCTAATTATGCTGCTGACCAGTTGTCTACATATGCAGGTTGAAGTAGAAATGCAACTCAAAGGAGCAAAAGAAAACCCTTGATTGCCTCTGGTATCTCAACAATAATTTTAGTTTTCAAGCATTAGCAGAGAGTAGAGTTGAAGCAATCAAGACTATCCTCACCCCAGAGAAGAAAAAATGCCACTTAACGGGGGCAATGCTGATGGAGTTGAATCAAAATAAAGCACAGAGACCGATCTCTGGTTCCCAAACAACTGGGAATACACACACAGAATAGAACACAAAAATGGCTCAAGGCAAACACGTTAATTTGTATTTATCAAAAAAATACATTTATAATATGATTACAATCACTTCATCTACAGTGATCTAGAGCTGCAACCAATCACTATCAATCTGGAGGGGCTCAAAACTTCTTGTTCCTTTGCTCTGCCTGGAGCTATATTCTATCTTCAACTTTCTTCTGGAGCTACCAGCTGCTGCACTGCTCTCAGTTTTCTCAATCTTGTTGCTTCTGCTCAAACATTCCTCTGTTCTGCCCAGAACTGCTGTTTACAACATTCCTCCCAATTGTTCATTGCATTCAACATTCCTTTTATTTGTCTCATGCTGTCCTTCAGACGGAAATTTTCTCTTTCTTTTCAATTTCAAATCTACCTAGCAAATTAATTTCTACTGCTGCAATGTTAGGAGAGAAGGGATAAAGATACCAAGAAGATTTCCAATGGATGGCTACTGACCTAAGTTACCCCGAGTTTCTGGGATGAGGGGACGGGTTTCCGGGACAGATTCTTTTTCCTGGAATAGGGGTCGTGGATGGCTAGATAACAAATAGGGAAAGTTTAAAATATTTAGGGAAATCTGAAATTTCAATATATTCATATGATATAACATTGATAAATTTAAAATCATTCATCATAGAACATTGCAATTGAGTTGAATTTTCAAATGAGAGTTCAAATTGCAATTTCATTCATTCTTAATTTCATTGAATCTAGAATCAAAATGCCCAAAGGCTGCAATTTTCAACAAAATGAAAAGTATTATATTATATATCATCGCATCAATGTATCATATAATGTGAAAAGTTTCAAAAGACTCAAAGTCTCAAAGTCAAAACTTTTAAGTGAAACAAAGATAGTCCGAGTGTTGCTTTTTGGTTGCCGCTGCTGGGGATGGACGTCTATCCCCAAGGCAGTCGAGGGATTTCATGGACGTCCCCAGTCGTACTAGGGACGGTCAAATGTTTTTGAAACCTTTGTTGACCGTTTCCGATTTTTTGGCATGTTTGAGGATGGCTTGGAAACGTTTCCGGTCGTCCCCACGTCCCCAAAACCATTTCCGTTTCCGAAACACATGGCTTTTTGGTGGAAATCCCCGGGTAATGCTACTACTGACAGGCATGTGGCTATAGACGGGCTTAGATACAATAAATGTCCAACACAAAAAATAGGGCTATTCAATGACTCCATAGAACTATCATGGACCAATAGATGCACAAGTACGAATACTTAAGGCCTTTTCCAAGACTTGTAAATTTTGTATGGTATGTTTCTCAAGGAATGAAAAGGTAGACAATGGATGCCACCACACCAATGCATATTGATTGACATGACTTATTTTTTAGTCCTACTTATATTTGGTATACAACCTATGTTAAGACTACATTACCCAACACTTTGTGCGAGATGATACATGGCTGAAAGTGGTGCTTTGATATTACAAAAATCTGCTTTACTGGAGTATCTGTAAAGAAGCTAGTATAGTAAGCAACTTAGAACAATACATAGAGTACAACCATTGATTAATCCGCTCAAAAAGTGTCAGCAGATAATTAAAGATAATTCAATGTTGAGAAGGCCAAATAACTTAGACACTATGGTGGCTGGTTGGGGTTCCTCACTGGGAAGAATGGTATGGTTGCAGTGTTGTCATTTGATGATAATTTTCTTAGCTAGTTTAACAGAGGGACCCCTTTTGGGATTGGATCAATATCCCCTTCTGGGATTGGATCAATATTGAAATCAAGGCTATTGTGGTGCAAAGCTTGATCATAAGACATTTTCTGTCCCTTTTAGCCCCTTAGTTGGCTTTTCGCTACATGGCTCCAACTAGCTTTCTCTTGTTCATCTCACCTGCAAGGACTTTCTGTGATTTCTTGCCTGTAGAGGATATGCTGGTACCTTTGCCCGAGCAGATTAAGGCACTACATATGTTGCTTCGTAAATTTTTTGAAGGAATTGGTTTTCTTTCAGCAATTTAATGCATTAGCAACTTTGAAATATGTTATTTTGTTGCTAGGGAGAAATTTTTGCATCATTTTTCTCCAACTTCAGTTCAAGGCCAGCCAACGTGTCATTGATGCTCAGTAAAAAATCATCAAGGAGCAGGGAAGAATGGAGTTGGGTTGCTGTAATGTCCCATATTGGGACTTTGCTTGAATTATCCTAAAATTCCCAACTAGGGTTGGGATTGCACTTAGGAATGTGAATTTAACTTAGTTTCTTGATTTAGAACCTGCTATTAGATTAGTTATCAAAGATAAACATATAATCAAGTTACAAATCGTATTAATTAGATAGCACATGTGGGATTCCTTTTTGGCTTTATTTGATGACTCATCCATGTTATGAAGCCCCCGAGAGATCATACAAAGCACATTGAGCCTATCAATCAGTTCAGGGGCACGAAAGTGCATCCGTCATTCACCCTCCTAAGGGGCACAAAAATACATCCACCATATCGGCCTCAATTGGGCATGGAAATATATCCGCCATATTGGCCTCCTACGGGGCATAAAAGTACATCTGCCATGTTGGCTTCAATTGAATTTGAATGGACCACTCTGCTACTTGCTCACCTTATATGCCTGCATCTCCCCTTCATAACAAATTCCAGAATGGTAGATTGGATGAAGCTTCTAAGGAATCATTTCATCTACTCTATTATGCATATGCAGATTTATAACAATTGCAATAATGTGTATATTAAAACAACAATATAATATTCCTTAACTATGTTACTGGATCCCTCTGATATGCCTCGGATCCTGATTCTGGTATGATCTGGATCCTGATTCTGCTCGGATTCCTGACTGGAATCTGGATTCTTTGTGGATTTTGTAGTGCAGAACAGTGCAGAATCCATAGAGAATCCAGATTCCAATCAGGAATCTTGCTGGAATCTAGGAAGAATCCGGAGGAATCCACGAGAATCCAAGCATGTGGGTGCCCAAAAACGGGCCACACATGTCAATTTTTTATTCTTTTTTAAAACTAAAAACCCTGTAAATCCTAATTTGACTAGTAAAGCATACATTTGGTCATTTGATGGTCATTCATTCATCTCTCAAGCATTTTTCACTATTTTTGCTTTGTTCATCATTTAATGACATTTTGAGACTATTGCAAAGTATGAATATGATATAATCATATATTGGCAATTATGGATTTATAATTTTACGAGTATCACACTTCTAACTTCTTATTATTATCAATATATGCTTGAAGTTTGAAGTTTTGAACTAATGATGAATGAGCATTGACATGTTACATGTATGGAATCCATGAATATATATATATATACCCACAGAATCAGGATCTGGCCCAAAAAGTTTTTTGCCGAATCCCCAAATCCGAATCCGGATCCAAATCCGAGCTAGAATCAGGATCGACTACTTAGTTCCTTAATAATGGCTCGGCCAAGATGTAATGCATTATATCTCATACCACACTCTTGAGAGATATATCTAGGCTACTAGTTAATATATTTATCTCTGAAACTAAATGCCCTTTTCAATGCCTATAATAATATTTCTGCAATGCCACACATTTAGGGAAACACAAATAAGTCTTTTGCTATATTCTGATTGTCCCTGCTGTTTATTTAATTATTTATGATGTATTTGTATTTCCTTTATTGTTGTTCAATACCTTTCTTTCCAGTGTGAGATTTCTTATTCAATGCAACTCTGTTATTATTGTTATCAAAATTTCATGTTTTAGCAATTTTGCTACGATGACAGCTTTGAGAGTCAGTTCATCTTAAAATGGAAATGTCATGCAATCAGTCGAGATACAACAGCAACATAAATACATTGCAAGTTTCTAAGAGTAATCTTTTCATGTGTGTTGAACAATGATAAGGTATATTCATTTTTGAGTTCATTCATTTGGAAATGTAAATGCATGTATTTAAGAACAATTCAGAAAAGACTCACACAAGCCGTGAGCATAGCCTATCTCTCAACATTATTTTAAAAGCAGCATTTGAAAGACAGAATAGAAGAAGGAGAGAAGAGGTCAAGAGTAACCAGTCATTGCCTGAATGCTTTGACTGGTTAGAAAGGTTGCTGATCCGGGAAGTGTCTTTGATATGTCTCTGGTCTGCAAGTCCTCCAACACGTTCCTGAGCCCTGTAAAAAATGGAGGAAAAATGAGGTTAGATCCCATATGGATCTAAGCAATGACTGATTATTCATGATGTTCTCTATGCCTACGCTGCCTTTTAAACAATTCTAAATCAGGAAAAGAGAGAGAAAATCAGTATGCTCAGTGATGTTGTGAAGTCTTTCTGGAGAAGAAAGGTTTATACTAATGGGTTTGTTCCATGTGCAGGAAAGTAATTATTTTAATATATATGTGCTCCTAACCGAGGCTCCCTTCGGGTATGAGCCCGACATATACATTAAAACAATTACTTGACAGGTTGCACGATCAAGCAAAGACATATTATATTAAAGGGACGTGTTATTTATAACATTGAAACCTTTTATAATAAAGCATGTTAAAGTGCAAATTTATTCTGTGCAGCGAGAAAAGGAAAAAGACTCATTCATGTCATTCAGAAGGCGCCTGACGTAAGGAGCAGCCACATTTTCAGAAAAATGAAGGAGAACATGCTACAGGGATATTTTGTTATTGATATGAAATATTTTATTATAAACAAATTGAAAAGCAGAGTTTATTTAAGGGACAACAATGTAGGGTTGAAACCTTATATACTCAAACAGCAAATAGCATGGTACTCTATATCTAAAATGGAAGTGTTATGCATCAAATGGAGCAGAGCATGAAAGCAGAAATAAACGTTCACTTAAAACAGAAATTCAGTGCTACAGGCACGAGCATCAACAAACCAGCGCAAAATAAAAGATTAGATGCAGAATAAAAGCTTAAGATCACAACAAGGTTTTCTTTCATGGCGAACTGAAGGTTTTATCAGAGCATTGAAATAACAGAAGTATTCACTGTCAGAAATCAAGAAATGTGAGCATTGTCATATGCTATTCATTATTGTAAAGTAACAGGATTAATTCTGGAAGTTATCAGCCTGTGGGAGATTAGCACATAAGTTTTTCAGAGTCATTACAGGACTGAAAGCGGAGTAAAACGAAGCATGGATATACGATAGTTTTAACAGAACAGCAGTCGATCTCAGAATGACTGCAGCATAAAGAAAGGTATCTGACAGGGGATAATTATTTTATAGCTATAACAGGTGGGAGCACGCTTGGTAAATCAGAGCAGAGTTATTCTGAGATCCATTGTTGACAAAATATCCTTATGTTTGCCATCCTGAAGTTAATGCCATATTAAATACAAATCATGCTTCAACAACAGGACAAAGACTTTATGTGACAATGTTCTCATACAATGAGTCTGCCATAATCATTTTTTCAGTCTGTGTGGCAGAAGTAAGGTATTTCATTGATAAGGATAAAGATGCTGTTCCGGCATGTCTTGCTTCCCGGAAAATTTTGTCCATGGCTGGAGTAAGGGTTCAGAAACACCAAACTCAGAATTCTGGAATAGTCATTGAATACAGTCGAAGTATGCAGATGGCCGTTGGATTCAGAGCGGTTCTAGCTAAAAGTGAAAGGTGAATGTGAAAATGTCGAATGCTTGAAGTTTTTAGCAGCCTTAGTCTCAATTTTTCGGGTTTCTCTGTCAGAAAAGTATGTTTTCTTCCAGGAACAGCTAAGACATCAAAAAGGGAAATGATCATTTTGCAAAAATAAAAACATTCTGGGTCATTTTCGAAAAGACACATGTGGTTCACAACAGCAGAGAATTCCTTCCATGGCGGCCAGAGCAAGAGCTAAGACATCAAAAAGGGCAATTTCAGTATGGCATTTCTTACCCAGAAGAAGTTTCTTTGGGGATTCTGTAGTAAACGTTTTTTTTTAAGTTATATGGTGCTTTCTTTCGAACCCAGTAGCAAAGAAGAAAGAATCCAAAAGGACTTTATGAAACTGCAGAGTTTCCAGCAGAGAAAAGAAGAAAAACAGAGAAATAAGTAAAAGCTAACACTTCTTTCCAGATCAAAAGATACGATTTCCTCAGAAAAGCCAGCGTAAAAGAATGACAACATCTATACGATAAACGTTTCAAGCAGCAGGGCAAAGTGGCAAGTTCAGTAACAGCAGCTTTATTGTTTCTGTCAAAGGAAACATTATATCAGGAAAGAAAGCTTTCTTTACCCGCATGTCAAGTAAAAGAACATAAATTTTCCCACAGATGGCGGCCAGCAGAGTGCTCAAGGAAAAAATTAAGTGCAAGAACGCAGACAGAACCTCCAGCTTCAGGCATGGTCTGACCTCTCAGCTCCATGACAAAGGCGGCAGCGAAATAATCTCTATTTTCTTCAACAATGGTGGCTAGGGTTTCATAACCCTCAAGAAACTCTTTTGGCGAAAGGAAAAATGATAGGTTTGAATGCCCAAATGAAAGATATTTTAGGGAGAGAGGCTTTATGCCTTTTCTATTTTGAAATGTTCTTTGAATTCCGAAAAGGAGTTAGGCCTATGCGTAGCAGCATATTAGATGATATAAGATGATATTAATAAATCATTGCCATGAAATATTAATGTTATTTTTATATTTCTAAATATTTCATAGATGACTTTTTTCCTCCTAATTTTTAATGTAAATTAATAATTAATTACAATGATGTTATAAATTGTAATTAGTTGTTAATTTTTGACTAAAGGGGTTATTTTTTGAGAGAAGGTGGTTCGGTTTTGAAGACTTTTTGACTTTGTAAAGTGGAGACATAAGGAGGGTTTATAGGGGTTGAGAAAGTCCTTGGAGCGGATCTAGGAGCTGGTTGAGCAGATTCAGGGAGGTAGGAGTCCTTCTAGGAGTCTTGGGTCGGATTTTGACCTTTTCATGGCAGTTAGAGGGTCTTTATGGCCATTTGGAGCCTTTTGAGGTCAGTTGTGAGTGAGTCATAGGTTCTTTATGACTTAGTGGAGTCTTTTAGTGGATAGGCTTCATTGTTATGAGTTTCCAGGTCCTGTTTTGGAGGCTATTTCTCAGGATCCGACCTTTGGTGGTTGATGGTTGTTTACTTAGTGTGAAGAGCACTCATTTTTGTAACAGTTCTGATAGAGGCAGGAGAAACTTTGTGACAAATTTTCATGTCCTTAGCATTTTTTTGCACACTTTTTTGTAACTCATTCTGGAGATTGAATACATATGACAGCATCATTTGGAGCATTATTTTAGTGAAGTTGGACCTTCTTTTCTTTCCATATTCTGTGCAGATATGATTGATAGAGGTAATTTGTGAACTATTTTGTTCTTGGTCTCTTTTGTCTCAGATAGTGCCTGGTATAGAAGTGTATGTTGTTTGCAGGTCACAGTGTGTGTTTTGTGAAACTGAAAAGTTTTTGAGAGAAAGATTTATCTTTCCTTACTAGTTTTCATTTTAAGACCTCACTCTGAAATACTCATGCAAGCCTATATAGTGGAGAAGTGTTCATTAATGAAAATAGAATCATGCTTATAATGGTCAGTCATTGTATCCCATCTCATATATTTTGGTGTATCACCTGGTTCTCTAGTTTAAATTTTAAAATTTAGGTTTATTTCAGTAACTTCTATCCCTTTTCCCATAAGTTCAAGTTAGTTTTGTGGAGTTATCAGTGATCAACCAATAGGAACCGGCCTAGAATCCGGAGGGTTCATTTCTAGTCACGCATTCCCCACATGTAGAAATGAATCCCATGTTAGGCAAGATTGTTAAACTTGAGTAGTTTAACAGGGTGCAATTTTAAGCCTTAACAATTATCTCAAAACATATATCTCTATGTCTAATTCAAATGTGAGATGTCTTAATTAAATTTGCAAAATTTGTAATTTTAAGACAAGTTTTCTCTCATCATTTATAATCATAAGCAAATATTTTGGTTGGTCGTAAGGATGTTCTTTGAGACAAAGAAGGGCAAACTTCCGATATATTGAGAAGAGGATTAGAAGTGTGATACACATCTATGTAATGTTTTATGAAGATATTTCCTTTATTGGCCCGCGGAACCCAATGGGTTCTCAGGAGTGATTTGGAGTTGGCATATTATAATTTTTACTGTTGAGATTGGATGGTTCATTGGATTCTAGATCTTGCGTATATAAGGGTGTAGTGACTACTAAGTTGGTCCTCCACAAAGCTCTACTTGTTTATTGTCCTCTCTTCTTTTGTGCTTGTAAGATCTTCATCCTGCCTTGTAATCTTGCTTGGATTTCCTTTTACTTCTTTGTTCGGACATTACTTCTATGTTATATACTCAGCTTCCTTTCCTGCATATGTAACCTAGTCTCCATTCTTCCTTGCTATAATGTCTCCTTTTTGGGGTACATTATATTGAGCCGTGTCATTAGCCTATTTACCTTGATCCGAAGGGCTGACCGTGGTGTGACAGTGTTCCAGGGGATAATTGGCCTTGGTGGTTTCAGTTCCAGGCCAATCCGTGCAATTTCTACGGGTTTCCAGGGAACTTACTATTTATAGTAAGTCAGCAGGGGTCAGAATTCTCAGCTTTTCAGTAGTGGTCTTGGAGCTCCTCGTCGAGAGCTTTCCGGCGAGCTATCACACGACGGCATCCGAGCTCGTTTGGGCTCCCGTTTTAATGCCGGATGATTTCCTCACTTATTTATTATTTTACTTTCTAACTCAGCGGTCATTTATTTAAAGTGACTTAAAGTGAGTTTATAAAGAGATGAAATGGGCATACGAAGAGTCACAGTGGGGAAACTGAAGAGTCACAGCTGTAGCCATAAGAGGAGGTTTTGGAGACTCATTGAGGATGCTTCATTATTATAGATTTTATTTCTCCTTGAGAATTCGAGAAGCTTTAGCTATCGAATCAGAAATTTGAGGACGGAAACCTTCAGCATTTCTTGGTGGATTGGATGGAAACCCGATTCATCCTGGTGCGGATTCACTTCAGAGTTCGCCATTGTTTCATCAGGTTCTTGATTAGCCGATCTCACTATTATTTCTGTATTTCAGTTTGGATATTGTACTATTTGGTTATTGTATTGCTGTTGTATAATACAAAACCATATTTCTGAAGTTTTCATGAGAATGTACTTGCTGGTTATTTAAAAATATATATCTGCTGGTTATTGTTCTGGGTTCGACAATTATTTGCATGTTATTGTCTGTTTTAAATCTGCATGAGATTAATTGGGAAAAATCAGTAAATGGCCGGTTAGGGTCATTTCACTTGCATTATAAACACAATTTTTGGTCTTGTCATTTTAAAAGTTTTTCCTAATTAGAAACATACCCTAGTTCTCTTTTTCCTTGTACTTGAAATATAATCCCTTTTTAAAGGATTCTTCCCTTTATTTGCAAGATAGGAAGGGTTTTTGCCCTTCATCCCTTTCATGGAAAGGTTTGGTATAAATATCTAATGGTCTGATGTCCAACTTTAGTGCCTTTCAAATTACATCCTAAAGGGATGTAGGATCGAGGGCGCTTATAAGGCCATGGATAGAGTCCCGTAATTCTTTGAAAAATAGACAGGCAAGTCTACTTTGAGATACTTTGGGGACCATAACTGAAAGTTTTTGGAATTGAGTAGCATACTCCTCTATCTTAAATGTTGTTGTAATCGAGTTAGTTCCCTAAAGTATCACGCAGGGTGTTTTTTATCAAACTTTTGGATGAGTTTTTGATTGAAATCGTCATATGTAGTCACACGTTGATGGCCTTGGGTAATAAGGCCATGATGGCACCAATAATGGTTTATTCCTTCCACATAAAGTATGGTAAATTTTATGGCATCCTCCTTCGTCTTGGGACTAAGTGAGAGGCATGTGTCCATCCTTTGGACCTGTTGATGTGAGTTTTGTTCCACTCCAACATACAAAATCAAACACATTCAATCCTCTCTTGAATAAGGTCATCTCTCTTGCTAAGCTTGCAAAGTAAGATCATGAAATGACTTCAAGGTTCCTTCTATTGTGGACACTCGCTCAATGAGATAATGTGATTTGCTGGTAATCACTAAGGGGACTTACGTTGTTCATTCAATGGATATCAACTACTTGAACTTCTAAGGATTTGGCTTCACAATGTGCAATGAAAATGTGGTTTGATTTTCCAAGTTTCCACTTCAACTTAAACTTAACTTCTATTGCTACTTCTACTTCTAACTACGAATGCAAGGTGTCATGGATGGACTTGGACTCTACTAGATGCAATCTCGCTAGTGACTCCACCCATCTAGTGCAAACTTCTAGGGAATACTCAAATGGTTTTCAAATCAATATCTCCTCTTCAATCCCATCCAATTGGTGCAAACTAAAGATTCAATACCAATTGAAGTTAAGTACTTTCAATCATCGGCTTACCACACAAGGCACACTTACAATCGACAAGAGGCTAGTGGCCCAGATTTGTTCGAGTCAAGCAAGTAAACATCCACAATTCTTTCATCCAACTAAACTACTTCTAAACAACATAAAATCAAATCCCAAGTTAAGTGAGGAAATATGGATCACCATGCAATAATGCAAACTCGATCACAACAATTCACCATGCAAGACACAACAATGAAAAGTAGAGCAAATTTGGCATTATATTAGCAACAACTCTCCAACAAGTCCTCCTTTACAAATGAGAGGGGTGGGGTTTATATAGGAGCCCCAATTACAATGAATGACTAGGATTGATTTGAAATCGATGGCCCAGATTAAACAATTACAAACCCTAATTAGGGCAACCAAAAATAATCAATAAAAACATGCCACCAACATATGGGCCAATGAGAAAATTACATTCCATATCCCCTTGAGGATGAACCAATGAGAAAATAATATGTTCCACATGTCCATTTGTGATTGATTCTAATTGGATGATCTTGGAGATGTCAACTTGGAGCTCTTTGATTGGTTGAATGATGACTGGACGCCACCTCAACTTGCTCACCTTTGATCCTTGTTTCAATTCTTCATCCTCCTTTCTTTAGGAAATTCTCTCATTGAGCTTGTCCTTGAAATTGCTCTTTTCTTGAAGTGATGGGTTCCCCCTTTTGATCATGGACTTGTAAGTCTTTATATCCTTGAACCCTTGATGATGATTGTCTTTTTCATTTGTAGACTCTTCTTCCTTGTACAATTTGATCATCCCTACCTGGTGAAGTCTTCCTCTAGCCTTGATTATTCATAGGGACAAATTGGAGTACCTAACAACTTGCCCTTGAATTAAATCCTGTTTATCCTTGTGGAAAATCGATGTGAATAGGGACAAGTTGATCTCCCTATAGGATAGACCTTATGAATGTCTGTGAATTGAATACTAGAACTTATCCATGAACTCCTTTAAATCCGGACTTGTCCCATGTCGTTCTTAATGAAGGCTTGATCTTGAGGTAATTCCTTCAGCCCGATCCTTGAATTTTCTTTCCTTTGTTCCAGCTTCGAAGTGCATCATCTTGAAGTGTTGTCTTTAAACTCGATCGCTTTAGACTAGTCCTCCTTCACTACTAGCCTTTTCTTTGAGCTTGAACTTGTCTTCCACCTTCTTTTGTTCACCTCCTTGCGACTATCCCTGCCTTTGATCCAGACACGATTCCTGGTACAAAGTTTGAAGTCAGTATGGTCTCAAAGGACTTAAACAAAATAATAAATATCAAACTTCACAATCCTTGAATTAATCTTTGAATTCCATGCAATAACTTAGTAATTCTATCCATAGAAGATCATAAATAGCATAGGCACTCGGATTAGAATCCGAAGACAACAAAAATGATCAACATTGAGCCCTAAAATAATAAAATCAGACCCTGTTGAATTCTGATTTTCTGAGGAAATTCCGTGGATAAGTCTGAAAATTAACTAGAGATTGATCCTAACAACTCATCAAGCTCCACCATCATGATGCACGGATTCATATGCAAATTATGAGTTAAAACTGCGAAGCAATCCATGCACAAAGTCTAACTTAAACATAAATTTTCTGAGGACAAGGAAGTCTGAAAATGAGTCATGATTAATCCAAACAACGCTTAAAATCCATGCACAATGATTGAAATGAGGGTTTGAAACCTAAGTTTGTATTCTACCCATGTGTTAGAACAAAGATCCATCACTTAAAATAATAAAATCAGACCCTAGCAAAGTTCCGATTTTCTGTAGACAATGCATGGATAGGTCTGAAAATCATCCAAACTCTAGTCCTAACACCAATCCAAATAGGATTCAGTCAGCCCTTATGAGTTTAATGAAAGCATGAACAAGTTTAGCTTGGAAAAATCCTTTGTCAAATTTTTGGTTTTTTTGAATACATGCCTGCAACTTATCTTACCCCGAATGAATTCAGCCTTCCAACTAAATGATTTGTGCACAAAATGACCTCTGAAGACCCAGCAACAACTTCCCCAATGGTTGGATGAAGGGGCAAATTAAAAATTGTTTTTGCCAAAATCGTCCCATACAAGGATGCTTCAGAATTTTGTCTGAGGACAAGTGTGTTTCAGACCTTAGAATGGCTTCAAATGATGCTTGGAATGATTCCAAAAGGTCTGCATTATAGTTAGGATCAGATTACAATCAAAATACAAACCCAGATTTTGACAAGAAATAAGTGATTTTAAAAGTGTTGCTCAGAAATTCACTGATGACGCACTCACTTTGTCCTCCCAATGACTGCAAATGGTTGCAAATTGTTGGTATTAAGTCAAGGAAGACTCAGCAAACAAGTTTGGGCTGACTTGGGGGCTCAATGATTTTATATGAATTTTCTAAAAATCGCCCCTGTTAGTAGCAGTCTGCAAACTTGGGTCTGAATATGCTTACTCAGACTTGGAATGGTTGCAAAATGATCCCCAAATGAATGCCAAAGGTCTCAATAAATTATAGATCAGTTTGGACATCAAAGAACAAAGCCAAAGTCATTTACAAAATTCTGATTTTCAGTGGTAGTCTTCAGACTTTTGCTCATTACTCCTTACCTCAGCCCCTCCAATGTCTGAAAACGGTTGCAAGTGATTAGCAATTGGCAAGGGAAGACTCAGCAAACACCCCTGTATAGTCTTGGCTCATAAATTATTTTCCATGAATTTCTAAAAAGAATCAAACCATAAGAGGGTTTTCAGAATTTTGGTCTGAAAATACCTTGCTTTCAGCCCTCTAATGGCTTCCGTAAACTCAGGAAATATCACCTTTCAACCTTCCTTCAATCACTTGCATCACTTGAACTTGCCATTTTTACTTCTCCAAGATTGGGTTGTCTTCAACTTAGCCTTCTTGCTTGAGATTTTCAGAAACTTAGCAACTGCTTTTATAAATCCTTTGGATTTTTCCTCTTGGTTGATTGCCTTATAAAAGAGTTTGGGTTGTTGCTTTACCACCCACAAGCAATGTGGGATAAAAGATCAATGACCTTCTAGAAGTTTCCAATTTTACTTTATTAATTTTCCCCATTTTTAAATTAATTATTAAAATAATGCCATAATAGGGAAAATCGAGCCATGCTAGGATCCTCAATTTTGACCAAGTCCAGGCTTTGGGTGGACTTAAATCCATCTCCAAACTCCAACTCCATCCATGCAAGGTGGGGAAAATTGATCTAGGCTTGGATAGAATCTGCTTTACACTGAGAAAAATTTGATCTCGCTTTGCCATCACAAGGGGGAAAATCAACCCTAGTATGGACATCCTTTGTACTTAGATAAGATAAGATAAATTTATTAATGTCCAACAAGAGACTAACTTGGGTCAAGGGGACAAGAAATGTACAACAAAAGGAGCAGCAAACCAACAGACCACAAAACAGTGGCTGGGAAAGAAAGCAAGAACAAGAAATACAAAAAAGAGAAAGAAACATGAAGTGAAAGGAGAAAGCACACATAAAGGACTAAGGGTCCTTTTTAGGTGAAAAGAAATCCAAAACAGAAGGATAATGGTCCAGGTGAGCAGGAGCCCTGAGTCGTCACTGTGAACTGCTGGAGATGTGTCGCTGACGGGTAGAGGTGATGCGGGGTCTCACCGATCTGGAGTGACTGGGAGCGGAGGCATCATGAGGCCGCTTCAATCCCCGTAACGGAGATGAGGGCAAGAAGGCCATAATGAGCTGATCGAATATCTGTCTCTGTGGGAAAAGAAGTTGTAGTGTATGCTCGCGGAGCTGGGCAGTCTCACGGAGATAAAGTGCGAGGCATTTTTGATCTGTGTAGCCGAAGAAAGTAGTAAGGGAATTGCACTCTCTGAATAGGCAGTAGAATCTCCCTCTGATCGCATAGTAAGTAGGGCAACGAAAGATAAAGTGTGTCTGTCTCAATCTCGGCCAGGGTGCATAACCTGCAAATCCGATCCTCTCTGTCAATGTGATGATCAGTCTGGGCCCAAAGGCGATGAGATCCAACCCTGAAGGATCCCAGCGAGATGCGAAGAGCATGGCACCAACGTTGAGATAAGTAACTAGGACGAACAATGATCCCATCCTGGGTGTCAAGAAAGTGCTCGGCGTAAAAAACCATCCTCGAGCGCAGACCCCCACACGGGCTGATTCAGGTCGTGGTGATATACCGCTTGTAAATGTCAAGTCCGACATGTCTGTTCAACTCTTGTCTGGAAGGGAGGAGGTGAGCCGGAGCGTCGAGAGAGAACTGATAGGGGGGTAAGTGATCAATGTCAATCTCGATGGAATCAAGGAGGGATGAGGCCTGGGCATACCAACAATGGGCTCTGGAGGAGGGGTCCGACAAATTTTCACGATTTAGCTCTGAAGGTGAAATTCGACCCTAGTTAGGATAGTTCTTATACTTAGAAAGAATTCCACATTCCATACTTCCCTCGAGGGAAAAACAAGCCATGCCTGGACAAACTTGACGCTTCGAAAAAATTTGCTCTCTAAACTCACCTTCAAGGGAAAAACAACCCTAGTAGGGATAATTCCCATACTTCGAAAATTTCGCAATTTGGCTCTCAAAGGGAAATTCGACCCTAGTCTAGACAACTTCCAGACTTAGACAATTTTTATCTCTCACCTTTGCCCCAAGGGAAAATCGACCCTAGTAGGGACAATCCCAACACTTAGCCAATTTTCAAGTTCATTACCACTCTTGGGGGAAAATCTACCCGTGTCTGGACAATTTCCAGACTTAGAAAATTTTAACATTCCATACTCAGTTCAAGGGGAAAATCGATCCCTTGCTAGACACTTTCCAGACATAGAAAATTTTAAGCCAAACATCATCCAAAGTGTTGGAAAATCATAGTATGCTTGGAATTTTGTCCCCAACACTTAGAAATTTTCAGTAAAAAGCCATTTAAAGAAAGGAAATTCATATTGAGTCTATTTTTTGATCAAAATATGAAGGGGAATTCATGTATAGTCCGGATTTTGATCAAAATATGAAGGGAAATTCATGTTGAGTCTGGATTTTGATCAAAATATGAAGGGAAATTCATTTATAGTTCGGATTTTGTGTATTTTTAGAAAGAAAAAATGTTTTTCCTAGGATTTTGATCATTTTGAACGTGAAAAATTAAATTTTAAAAGGATTTTAAGGCCCTTATGCATGGAATATGCCTTTATATGGAATTTTGGACTAATTGACTAGCCAAAATTATTATTACACATAGGATTTTACGTTCAACCCACTATAGCATCATCCCAATAGACTTCAATTCCAACGTTCCCACTTAAGATCGCAACTTGGCCACATTATTTCTATACCACCCCTCAGTCTTTTAAAGCTCTGAACTGCTAAACTTAATGCCAAAACCTAACTAACCTAACAACTACGAGCGAAAAGAGGGGGGTCCACATTTGCAATGGGGCGATGGTGTGAAAACTTCACAATAGGACCCATGAATGTGTCGTGATTTTCTCGGATCCATCTAAATTAGAAAGGGTTATTATATTTACTCTGTCTCAAATACTCGTTGGGTTTTTTTCTTTTCTTATTGGGGATAGCTTTCATTTTGGCATCACAATAGCTCCTTAATGAGACATTTCTCCTAAACTTGGGGTCAAGTTTAGAGTATGCCTCCACAATTTCTATTATCCATGGTTGGAGTGTTGGCTTCTTCCTCTTCTATGTGTTCCTCCCTAGGATAGAAAGGAGGTCTTGTTGGCATAGGGTTTGATACCCCTAGGGACTTGTGGTTATTTTCGGACTGGTTAGAGTTGGTATCCCTCTTGCTAGTTTGGTTGGGTCGAGAACTGGATGAGAAGTTGGTTGGTTCTTTCATTTGTCTCATTTTGTTCTATAAGGGCTTGAGTGGTTTGCTCCATGAAGGTTCTCAATTCGGCTCTCATTTGTTCGGCCATGATGTTGTTGGGTGTAGTATGGTTTGCAAACACAAGTTTTCTCTTTTGTCTTTCTAAAGCCCATTGATCCCTTTGGCTAGTTAACATCAACTACCTTTCACAGGATGACAGGAAGGATGCTTTGATAACAATTGTAATGTCCCCTATTGGGGCCATGCTTAAATTATCCTAAAATTACCAACTAGTGTTGGGATTGTGCTCATGAATGTGAATTTAACTTAGTCTCTTGATTTAGAACCTGCACTCAGATTAGTTATCAAAGATAAACATATAATCGAGTTACAAATCATTATAATCAGATACCATATGTGGGGCTCTTTTAAGGCTTTATTTGATGCCTCATCCATGCTATGAAGCCTATGGGAAATCATACAAGGAGCCTTGAGCCTATCCATCAGTTAAGAGGTATGGAAGTACATCTGTCATTCATCCTTCTAAGGGGCACATAAATACATCTGCCATATCGGCCTCAATTTGGCGTGGAAGTTGTATCCGCCATATCAGCCTCCTAAGAGGCACAAAAGTACATCCACCATATTGGCCTAATTTGAACTTGAATGAACCACTTGACTACTTGCTCTCCTTATATGCCCACATGTCCCCTTCACAACGGAATGGTAGATTGGATGACCCTTCTAAGGAATCATTTCATCTACTCTATTATGCATATGCAGAATTATGAAAAGTGCTATGATGCAGGGCCATTGCTTTCCTAAAGTTTGGATTAATTAGTTTTGTCTCTGTTTTTGGTTTCTGATGCAAATTTTTGTGTCATTGGCAGAAACAGTTTCTTATGTCCAGGTCAGTAACACGTGGCTCAAGAGCTTTACCCCTCTTAGTTGCCACTTGGACATGAGACAGGATGATGTTCAACTGTTTGATAGTTCCAGTTTGATGCTGTGTGAATGTTGGTTAATTTCCAGTTTTGCAATGGTAGGAACTGCTCATTGGGTAGTTGGTAGTTCCTCGACCAGGTCTGGAAGAGGAATACATTTTGAGAATAAGGACACAAGTCAGCTTTCAGCAGAAAGGGAATTTTTTGGGGGCAGAAATAGAACAAAGGGAAGAGTAATTGAGAAATGATCCTTGAGATCAACCATTTTTTGTAATCAAACTACTGTTAGAAATAAACGAATAATAAATCTTTATTCTCTGGGGGAGATTTGGGCCTCTGTAATCTTTCGTCTTATATGGAACATTGGAATATTACTGATTTTGAGATTGCTTTGTTTTCATTGTTCAAGTTTCTGTCCTCTCTGAACTTTCCATCATCGTTGTGTCTTGGATTTCGTGTCCATTGCTTATCAATCAGGTTTGGTTTCCTGAATTAAGTTTCTGTAGATTGTTTGGCAGTCAGGCAGTCATCATGCAATAATGTATATATAACAGAAGCAATATAATATTCCTTAATAATGGCTCAACCAAGACATAATGCATTATATCTCATGCCACACTGTTGAGAGAGATATCTAGAGTGCTACTTAATATATTTAACTCTGAAACTGAAGGCTCTTTTCAATGCCTATGATTGTATTTCTGTGATGTCACACATTTAGGGAATCACAAATAAGTCTTTTGCTATATTCTGATCGTCCCTGCTGTTTATTTAACTATTTCTGATGTATTTGCATTTCCTCTGCTGATGTTTGATACCTTTCCCTTTCTTTCCAGCGTAGAATGGTCTTCTATATCTCTCACCGGAGGCCAAGTGGTTGTGTCCCTTAATCTGAATGCAACTCTTCCAAGAGACAACTCTTTTCCTTTAACGAATCCTTTATTAATGATAAACGATTCACATACGGTCGCAGTCTATGGCTGATTGCTGGGTTTAATTGCTGTCACTAGGCAAAACTTTATATTATCTGTTTTGTTCTTGCATCCACGGGGTCATGACATTGCTGGTTTGGAAGGGAGTATTATCATGCTTGTGATCAGGAGTAGCAGGAATGGGGTGGATTTATATAGACACAAAGAAACATTCATTGGAAGGCTCCTAACATCTGGACACTAGAAATGTACCCATAACGATAAATATAATAATCACATTGCGACAAATTGCTCAACAAGCCAAAACGTACAATTAAACTTACAAATCCAATATTCTTAATATTTCTAAAAGTCAGATATCCTATAAGCAATACTTGTTTGTACCCTTAATCTGTAATTAGCATTTAATTTTGTACCTAAAATAATATTCTGCTGACTAAAATAGCCTTTGCTCTTTAATATATGCTTTATTTTTGTCTTCATTTTATCTTTCGTTTGCACTGACGATACTGGGACTGTTATTCTTTTCCAAATTTTATTGTTGGACGAATGACCGAATAGCAATGGAGCTTCTGTACTTGTGTGATAGACAATGTCCCTAGCGAGTTTGATTAAATTAATGTTCCTTTAGTTCACTGTCTTCCTATATACTCAAATGGTAACAAATCTATCAACTTGCCTTTACAAATTTTAGGGCTTACTATGTTGGATTGAGTAATAAGAGCCTTGTAAATGGTTGTTGAGATCATTTCCTGCTTTTTCAGGTGAAACTTATTCCGGAGGAATTTACATCTGTAGCAGAATACCTCGGCTCATTTGTTTGGCCTTTGATTGAAGAAACTAGAGCACAACTACAGCAGAGTCTGGAATCTATATCTGAAGCGCAATATAGAAGAGTAACATTTCATGAAAAGACACGCCTGTTAGAAGGTAAATTACGTGACTATAATATCCTTTTTGAGAGGGAAGATGATACAGAAGGAGAAAAGGATAAGATAAAACTGAAGTGGAAACCAAAGGACATTCTTATATTATCAACAAAATTATCTGAGAATCCGGATTACTTCCATGAGGAGTATTTGTTAGCTATAGTCCATGAAACTTGGGAGGAGACAACTCAGCATGGACTGACAGATACACCTCTAAATGAGTTAAAGGTGCATGAAACTCGGCAGGGTACGACTCAGGATGGACTGATAGATGCACCTCTGAATGGGTTGAAGGTGAAGCTATATCTGCAGAATGGACATCCCTTTACATCAAAAAACCATGCTGTAGAAACTAAATACTTCGCTATTTATCTCGGTAGCATCATATCATGTTTGAGAATCTGGAAAGCTTTACATGCCCACTTGCAAGATGAGGATCAAGAAGCAAATTTGACCATGATTGAAAAAGCAATATACTTAAATTCAGAGGTACGCGCTTTCAAGTATTTTGAGCTTTACGCATTTGGTAATATTTTTGTTTGATCATGTTTTATGAAATTAGAAGTGCTTTGGTTGCAGAGAAGTTGGAAAAATTGTGCTAATTTGGCTTTGATGGGATTTGCAGGATTGTAATAAGGTGAATGCAGAAGTGAAAGAAAATGGTTTTGAGAAATTTAGGAGCAAGCACTTCATGCCGTATAACTTGAATGATTCTCAAATGTCTGCCGTAATTCGAGTAGTTAATGCTGTTGAATCTAAATTTTCTTCTGATATAAAGCTGATCCAGGGTCCCCCGGGAACAGGGAAGACCTCAATGCTGATTTCACTTCTTTCTATATTGGGCCATAAGAAGTTCAGAGTACTTGTGTGTGCACCCACTAATGCAGCAATATCAGAAGTTGCAATTAGGTTCATCAGGATAGTTACAAGCCCATCTGGAAGTTGTCCTGATGAAGATAATTTTCCTTGTGTCATGAATTTGGGTGACCTCGTACTGGTAGGGAACGAGGAAAAGTTTGATCAAGGTGGTATTTTTGGATGTATTTTCCTTAAGTATCGAGTTGATCGTTTATATGAATGTTTCCTGCCAATGACAGGATGGAGGTACAGGGTAACATCTCTTCTTGATTTTCTTGAATCAGCTGTTTCCCAGTATGAAGTTTCTCAAGAAACGTCCCAAGAAACAGGCTTTATTGATTTTTCACGGTACACCAGATGGAGACTGAAAAAATTAACCCCAGAATTTTGTGAGGGTGCAAGAACATTAGTAAATGATTTACCAGGGGCCTTATCAGGCAAACAGGAATTGGAATGTTTGATCAACACGGTTGAATCTTTTGTAAATTTTATTGAAAAAAATAATGTCAAAGAAAGTGTCCTTAGAGAATGTTTTTGCAGTAACAACGAAGGTCTGGGAGAGGCAGAAGGTTTAACAGGTATATTTAATGAGAACGTGCTTAGGAATAAGAAAGATGTAAAGAAGCTTCTCTGTTTGAAGAGGAGTGAGTGTATCGAATTGCTGAGAAAACATTTATCCAGTGAATCTGGTATTGCCCGCATGGCCCAAAAGTTCATTTCGCGTGATAGTATAGAGAGTATTTGCTTGTCATGTGCAAAATTGGTATTTTCAACAGTTTCTTCTTCAGCAAAACGGTGCATGAATCAGACTGCACCATTTGACTGCTTGATTATTGACGAAGCAGCCCAGCTCACAGAGGCTGAGTCAACTATTGCATTGCAAATCAAGGGTGTAAGACACACAATCCTTATAGGAGATCCATATCAGTTGCCTGCAACAGTTATCAGCCAGGTTTGTTTCTATTAGGTTACGTTGTTGCTTGTTTATTCCAGTTACTTAATTCATAAATTTAATTTTTTCGCTTGTATTGTTTGTCAGATTGCCCAGGAAGCAGGATATGGTCGAAGTCTCTTTGAGAGATTACACCAACTTAGACATCCAATCCATCTTCTAAACACACAGTATCGGATGCATCCATCTATAAGTCAATTCCCAAATATGGCGTTTTATAGAAATCGTATCATGAATGGTCCCAATGTTAAAATGGAAGCACATGGCAACGCGTATATTAATTCTGAAATGTATGGAACATATGCTTTCATTAATATAGCAGATGCAAGAGAAGAGGAAGATGATTTTGGTAAAAGCAAGCGGAATGTTGTTGAGGCTGCTGTTGTCTTGCACATACTCTCTAAACTGTTTAAAGGTAATGTTTACATTTTGCCTAACCACAAGCATACCGATATGTGAACAGAATTAATCACATTCGAACGGTAGATGTTGGTGGTAGTCACTGATTTTCTTCATTAATAAGTATTTGTTGGTGGTCAATGATTCTCTTCTCTTATTTCAGAGGTATCTTCTTAAGTACAATTTGAAAAAAAAAAACTTCGCCCTTGTTATTTGGTTAACTGTACTGGGTCTTAAGAGGTAATACTAATTATTTCTGGATGTGCCAAGACTGCGGACATTGGTAATGGAAAATCAGAAGGATTGCCAATTTACAATCTTGTAGAATCCTGTTATCTAGGTAGAAAAATGAAATAAATGGTGATTCCATGAAATTAGAAATGAGTTTCTGTTGAGAGTACTGTTTATTGACTGAGTACTGTTTATTGACTGTTTTTTTAATTGAAATAGTTTATTGACTGTTAAACGATTAACACTTCACAAAGTAAAAAATAATTATCTTTGATCTTGTTAAAAATCTTCTATTTAATTACATCCTTTCATTCTTTATGTTTAAATATACTTGATATTTATGTCTATTCTATTATGTTAAGACTGAACTCCCTTCCAGTAGTTACAATATTCACTGTTTGTATTTGTTTGGTGGACGGTAATTGTAGTCAAGCAGTTTATTGTTGATGTGTTGCTGGTTTTTGCACCTTTTCTACATCCTGCAACTACTTTCTGTCCACAGTGTCCCTTTTGTGTTTCTGTCCACATCCCTTCCGTGTTTTTGGTCATGTCTCTGTTGTGATAGTCAGTTGGACTTCTCATTGACACCCAGTCAACCCTTTCAATGAAAGTCAACACCTTTACTGAACATGTGAGAATCGGCCCCTTCAGTAAAACATTATAGTAGAGTCTGAACAGGATTTTTTCATTTCAGCACTACTTATGCCAATACACCTTTCTTACAGAACACCTTTAGTCTGTCTTTTCACAGTGAATGCTGATTTTTGCAGTTTCTTCTCCTCCAAAAACGATTAATTTAGTGTATCTGCTCTCAGGGCTTTGTCATTTTGATACCAGATGTTAGAAGAATGAATGTTTGCAGATTGCGAGAATTGTTTGAAAGATACTCAAGTATGTAAATGTTGTATTTATTCCCGTATTGGGAAGACACATTGGGTGGTCATAAATTAAACTTACAATATAATCCTATTAAATAAATGCCTGCGTACAAAGTAGTCAAACATTATAATATATCCGTGTTACTGGGTTCGGCTGTTTTATGGCCGGACCAGGAACGGTTTCCTGGTTTTGGTCCGGTTCGCCTGTGGGTTTGGCCAGGGTTGAAACCCAGGCAGGCTGATTTGTCTGGGCTGAACCCAGGTCGAACACAGGCAGGTCAAGTGCGAACCAGGAAAATTTCCACTGAGAAACATTCTATAAGTTAGTGCGGGAAACAATTAATACAGAATTTGATTAAGATCTTTAACATTACAAAATAAAATTTGCTTAAGTTAAGATAATTATTAAATTAAATTAAACTAGCTCTGAAGATTTCTTCCAGTGAAATTTCTATATCCAATTGCTGATAATTGTTGTCGTAATTTTTGTTTTTATAAAATTAACAACTATACAAAATTTTTATTATATTTTTGATTAAATTAATATAGTTCTTACACTCTAAGTTTTTCCTAGTAAATAAATAAATTTGTTTATTTATTTAAAGCTTTAGTCATTTAAGTTTTATTTTTTAACTTTTTCATGAGTTTTGGTAAATATATTATATAATATATTATACATAAATAGACATGCAATGAAGTCTTATATTTCGAAACACTTAGCATTGCAAAATTATTTATAATATATTATACAATATATTCTTAAAGTCTCGTTTTTAGATTGGGCGAACCTTTTGTCTAGCATTGCATATTATATACAATGTAATGTCAATACAATAGCTTTTAAAATTTCCAATGACTTACAATTTTCGGGCTTTTTAACGAGTTTTGCATATTATATCACATTACAATGTAATGTAATGTGTAAGCCTTTTCAAAACCCTCAAAAATATACAAAGTTGGACATTTTATTCAAAACTACGGTGGATATTGCTAAAGTTCAATGAAATATTATCTTCCAAGGCCTCAAAAACTCTTGATAATCTCATAGAGTCGGGCCTATTTTGAAACGTTGCGAATTTTCTTAGCACTGAGCCTCTTCATTCACGGATAGAACTAGGAGTCATGCGCGCGCCAAGTCTTGTAGACTGGAGTTCAATAAGTGCCGAGTCTTTTCTATTTTACTGGCTCTTTTTCATTTTGAAATGATTATAGATCTTTCCTTGCGCTTTTTTTCCTTAGTGTTGGCCTTCGCATTGTTTGCCTCCTAGGGTAAACTAGTTAATTACAGAAGTGAATGCACAAAACATTATAGGAGTAAAGCAAAGAACAATTCTTCTATTGATTCATCCGCAACGATTACAATATTATATCTTCTGTTCATAACATGATATCTTACGCGAAGGTAGTACATAGAATATAAAGGACCCAAGGGGCGCGACGGTTGGCAACCGTGCTCCAACTACCTAGCCTCCGGTCACTAACTAATTCCCAACAACATCACATTATTCCCGACAACATCATCCACCCCAAAAAACAAGTCGTCTCCAGGGACTTAATAGAATGGAGATAATGCCCATTACATAATAGAAAGAAATCGGCTAAAAGGAAGTGGAAGGGGGCATCCCTGGAACTGATGGCTGGGACGCAGGGGGTTCAATTTCCTCCGCAACTAATACACCTGCTGAGTACGAATATCTAGATCTGCCTGTATCTGGGAGTTGGCCTCGATAGCCTCCTTGAGCATTAAGGTAACCTCCTGCAGTTCGGCCTCCTTTTGACTGCACTCCTCCTTGGCCTCGGCTAACTGGGCCTCAACTATACCCTTACCAGTTGTGGCAGCCTCTATCTGTTCCAAAAGTGCTACACGCTCTGTCTGCCAAGCGATCTGCTAAGTGGCTAGCTATCTCCTCCCGAGATCTCTCTGCGGCTACCCTAGCCTCCTCCGCATGCCGTGCCTCTAACACCATCTGCACCAACTGCCTACCCTTATCAATCGCATATGTAAGAGAGTCCATATACACCGCCAAATCCTTGGCCAACACATCATCTTCCAACTCTCCCTCATCTGTCTGAGTCGTGTCCTAAACCTGAGAGCATCCGCCCTCCTCTGCCGCCACATGTGTACTCTGCTCGCCACCTCCAGCACAATCCAACTCCCCTCTTTCAACATGTATGTCCTCTCTCAGAGGGGACTGAATGGAATGTCCCCGTGTCACCGTTGCAAAGAACCGCTGTGCCAGGTAAGCGCTTGCTCGACCCATCACTGGTGGTACACTAGGTGCACAAGGTGCTTCTACTTGCAGACTCCCATCCATACTGTTACCTTCGGGAGCCACCAAAAGGGAGGCATCAAAGGTTACCACAGCCTCCAACCCAATCACCTCTAGCCGAACCTGCTCTGATGACTCAGCTCTAGCCTGCTCAGGGGTCCTCTCCACCTCCCCTGCCACGTCTCCTCCTGCTAAGGTTGTGACCCTTGGAGGGGTGTTAGGCCTCTCCGGAATGCTCGCTCTGTCTACTACCTCTATCTCAGTCGGCTCAGGCTCCATAGTAACTCTCTTTCGTGACAACTGGCGGAGTCATATCAATGAGTGGCCTCACTTGGCCAAATGCCGGGATGGCAGTCGTGCTAGTGACAGAGGCAAAATGTGCTGCACTGGATAGCACGGGTCGTGAGAATAGTAATGGAGGTGCTGAAATCACCTCTACCTCTTCATCGTCCTCACCCTCCGAAGCACTCTCCTCCGCAGATGTCTCCTGGCGGCCGCTATCTATATCCCCGTGCTCCCAACTCGCGTCCAACTCCTGCTTGGCCCTTTTCGCGTCGGCTACTACCTTCTGACCGCTGGGTGTATCTAAGTGGCACCATCTCGTGATGGGAGGTTCATCTAAAGCCAAAGGGCCTACCTTGACTTCCTTCGACAGAATGTCGGGTGGAATCTGCCTGACAACCGCATCCAACAATAGCCTGATTGCGTAGTGCGGCATGTAGAATGTCCGATGCTGAAGCGTCATAAACGCATACATTTGCTCTGCCAGTACGGTACCCCAATCATACATCATGCCGCCCAGCAGGTGGTTTATAAGAGCCACTTGTGGGAAGGAGATATTGGATGCCCGACTGGATCCTGTAAGGCGGCTCTTCACGACGTCCATGAGGCATCTCCAATGTCCCTCCCGGATGAATGTCTTGTTGATTCCTCTGTTGTGCGACGACTTTCGAAAGGAACTCCTTTTCTGCAGTAGTGAGGTCGTCTCTACAAACCAGCCTTATATAAAAATCCTTATTCTCCTAGGCCATTTTTTGTGGCTTCAACTCAACCCTGACTCTTTTTGCTGGCAGCCCAAACACTGAAATTCTGATGCTGTGAATGAAACCGTTACCAAGTGGTTCAGGTAGGAGAGAGTGCTTTGCTTGGAAAGGCTGTCGAAGGACTCAATCATTGCCCGCAATGGACCTTCAAAATCTTTTATACAAAAGATGGGCATTCGAATAACCCATTGTACCTGAGCCTTCGTTAAGTTGTCCTTGACCAGTAGGTTATCAGGAGTATCCGCGCTTTCAAACCACCATCTTCGGCATTCCAAGGCATTCAATCCTTCGAAGGCGATTGTCTGCATTGTGATGTAATCCTTCTGAGATCCGCTGACGCCATCTGTTGCCTCTGTACTTTTGGTTTCAATTTCTTTCCGGTACTCGTGCCACTTGCAACCCGAACCCCGGAAGGTAATGTGTGTACATTTCTATCCATGCTGGGATCACTGCTACCAGAGTCGTCTTCCAACCTTTTCCTCCAAGTTCGTTTGCCTGCAGAATTCATAACGGTTCTTTGTTGTCGTTATGCAAAATAACATAACTAATTTTGAATCCCTAACTGCCTGGAGATTGTGTACGACACTTTGATTTAGTTCCTCTTGTTGACTTTTGTTTGACTTTTGTACGACCAACAATGACCTTCAATGTGCTTGTTGAGAATATCCCTTCGCTTTTAGATGGTCGTACGGTAGTACAATGCCCAACCCAACTTCCTTCAATAATATCTGTACTCTGTACAGTCGGATGCGGCTTGCCCTCGCCCACGGCCTGTCCTCAGTCCATACTAGAGCTATCTTGTATTGGAGCTATTCGGTCCTCAGTCCGTACCCTCACTCTCTTTCATTGCCGCAACAAAAATAGCGAATACTATGCTGAAACGACTCGTCTTATTCTCCCTTTCTTCTCTTCCGTTTTCTCCTCTTCCTCCCCTAGAGCAACGAGAGAGGCCGAGGAAAAGCTTCGTCTTTGCGTAAGCAGTAGCACAGGCCCTCTCTCCTTACCAAATATTTCACGACATTTGATGGGAATCGAAGCGACGACGAAGGAGGTTGCGCAGATCCACGCACAACAACTTACACCATTTTTCTCTATTTTCCCTATCTTGAGGTCGCGTGTTCGAGTCACGCCATACAAACATAACCGACCACGTAGTTTGGCTCACTCTGAGCTTATGATGTGCGAAAGGCTGAAACAACATTCCCACACAGACAACATGGGGCCGATGGATGATGATCCCGTTGGATTGCCATCACTCGCTACGGCTATAAGGAATTTAATATTCCAGCTTAAGTCACGTGCTGTACGACTTCCTCTTCTTGTTACTTTTGCCTTCCGTACGGAATGATTCGGTGCTCAACAACCATGCGGCATTCCTCGCCTGTTCGACTGTACGAACAACTCTTACATATGTTCTCCCACCTCGCACCGTACGACACTTTAAGGTGTCGGAGTGTGCCGTACGTTAGTATGCTTTGTTGTTTTGAATTCCGTACGACCGTGTATACCTTGCTCTTTTTTTTGTTTTGACTTTTTTTTTTCCTTCGTCTGTCTCAGACCATACAGACTCTCTTTGGAACTTTTTCCATTTTTTTCAAGTTTTCGTCGTTTGTACAATCGTACGGATCCGTACGACATTCGTACGATACCGTATGAACTTTAAATTTTTTTTTTTCCATTTTTTTAAAATGTTTTTTTTAATAGGATTTGCTCATAAAAATATTAAAACGACTTACAGGCTGGCTGGGCCCTCCAGTGGGTCGTTGCGCTGTTGCCTCTCGTGATATGGCTTCAATTTGGACCCATTTATTGTATCGGGGACTTCCTTGCCATCGAGCGTCCATAATTTGATTGCCCCGTTGTCACCAACTTGCCTGACTCGGTACGGCCCCAGCCACTTAACCTTAAACTAGCTGGGCTTAATCTCATTCTTACCATTATATTTTAATACAAGTTGTCCGGGTGTGAAGCGAACGCATTTGAGGTGTTTGTCATGCCAGGCCTTCCGCCGCAGTCGCGCCACTTCCGTCGCCCACTGTGCCATCATGCGACGCTCATCTAGCTTGTTGAGGTTGTACAATCTTTCTCGGAGGCTTTCCATATCCCCAAGCCTATTTTCTACCGCTATTCTCAAGCTTGGCACCATGAACACAACGGGTACAACTGCCTCCTGCCCATACATCAACTGGAAGGGCGTCTGTCTTGTGGTGACCTTATACGTTGTTCAATAGGCCCATAGCACTGAGGGTAGATTTTCTTCCTAGTCCTGCTCCACTCCGCATGACTTATAAATCACCGAGACTAGTATCTTGTTGGTGGCCTCGGCCTGTCTGTTGGCTTGAGGGTAATATGGACTACAGAGGTAGTGAAAGATTTTGAATTCTGTCGTCAACAACCGGATGACATGATTGACGAAGTGACCTCTGTCACTAGTTATCTGAACAATGATTGCCTACCGTGTTATGATCTGCTCGCAAATGAACTTGGCCGTACTCAAGGCCAAGTTGTCCGACAAGGCACGTGCTTCCGCCCACTCTGTCATGTATTCCGTGGCTACCACGATATATCAGCATCTCCGAGCCTTACCTTCAGAGGTCCGATGAAATCCAAACCCCATCGTTCAAAGAGTTCATGTGCCTGGGAGGGGTGCAAAGGCATGAAGTCTTGCTTTAACGGTTTCCCGGCTCTTTGACAAGTGTTGTATCCCACCACCCACTCTCGGGCATCGTTGTGTAGCGTGGGCCACCACAACCCTGCCAACAACGCTTTCCGTGTTGTTGTGTCGGGTCCCATGTGCCCGCCTGCTGGGCCTTCGTGTGCCTCCCGTAGCACGCTTTGAATCTCTTCCTCTAGAACACACCTTCGGAGTACTTGGTCAGGTCCCATTTTATACATCAGTCCGTTTATAAGTTGGAATGTTCTACTTCTTAACACCAGTTTCGTTCGGTCCTCGGGCAGCATATCCCTCAGGAACTATGACATTGAGAGGTACTCGCCAATGCTCGTGTACCATGCTAGTAGGATGGCAATGCGGAACAAATGTGTGTTGGGAAAGTCGTCACTAACTCCCTCCAACGGTTCCTTGGATTTGAGTCGAGAGAGGTGGTGCACGATCACATGGCTTTTTCCCGGTCGTACGATGATTGTGAACGTGAATTCTTGTAACAACAACCATTTGCTTATTCTGCCTTGAATGATAGGCTTATTGACGAGGTACATTAGTGCTTGGTGGTCCACATAAAATGTAAACGATGTTGCCAGGAGGTAGTGTCTGAACTTCTATATGGCATATACCATCTCGAGAGCCTCCCGCTCCGTGGTGTTGTAGTTTTTCTCGGCCTTCGACAACATTCTGCTGGCAAAATAGATCGGGTGATTGAGACCGTGGTCGCCAACCTAGGCAAGGGTTGCGCCAATTGCAAAGTTGGAAGCATCGACGTGTACGTGAAACTCCTTATCCCACTTGGGATACACCAAAATCAGTGCCCTGACCAACCTCGTTTTCAACTCCCCGAATGCAGTGTCCTATCCCATATCCCATACGTATGGTTCCCCTTTCCGTGTCAACTTGTCGAGGGGACAAGAGACTTGTGCAAAGTTCTTAATGAATCGCCTATAATAGCCGATGTGTCCTAAAAAGGACTTTAATCTTGTTATGTCCGTAGGGGCCTCCAATTCTACTATTACTCGGACTTTGTCGGGATCAGTCTTTAACCCGGTCTTACAAACAATATGGCCCAAGAGCTTCCCTTGTGGGACCATAAATCGACACTTTTTCGGATTGAGTGCCAACCTCGCTCGGCGACTCCGTTCCATTCATTCCCGAAGGGCTACCAGATGTGTGTCCTCGCCGTTGAAGATAGACCAGTCATCTAGGAAGGCTCGAAAATTCCCCACAGACATCTTGTCAAAGATGTGGAGGATGATTCTTTGAAACATTGCTGGTGCGTTGCATGGACCGAAGGGCATCCGGTAATATGCATACAGTCTGTCCTCCACCACAAACGTTGTTTTTAGTTTATCTTCTTCGGCGATTGAGATCTGGTTATACCCAGAAAATCCATCCCTGAATGAGTACATCTCATGCCTAGCCACCTCTTCAAGGATCGTGTCTGTGAACGGGATGGGGAAGGGGTCCTTTATGGTGACCGCATTGAGGCATCGAAAATCGACGTAGATCCAGATTTGGGTGGTATCCTTCTTTAGTGATATTACTATCGGGGATACCCAGTCACTTGTCTGCACTCTGAAGATGATACCCGCCTCAAGCATCTTTTGAATTTCCTCGTCCACCCTTGCTGCATATTTTTTGTTCATCCTGTATGGTCTTTTCCGTATGGGTACGGCTCCTAGTACCAAGGGAATGCAGTGTACACACAACTCTGGTGAGACCCCTTTGAGGTCCTTGTAGGTCCAGGCGAATACGTCCTTGTATTCCATGAAGATTTTGAATGCTGCGGTCTTTAGCACTGGATCCCAGTCATCCCCTACTAGTATATTGTGTGGGTTTTCTTCATCCCCGAGGTTAGTGGTGTGTAGGGATGGTTCTTCATATTTGATCGGTTTCTCTGCGTCAAATTGGTGGGCTGGGCTGTCGTTGACATGGGCTTCTCCTTCCTTGTATTCCCCATATTCTGGTGGGAACACTTCTTTCTCGTCCTCCACCCCTAGCATGTATTATGAAAGAGCTCGTAGTCTTCCATTTGCCAATGGAAGAGTTCGTTCATCGAGCTTGTCTCGTCATCAGAGCATTCTCCTAGCTCTAGGACGCCCTGGTCGTTCGGCTCCATTCCATCCGCATCCCGTCGGTCATGTTCCCCGTCGGATTCTGATTCCGAAGAGGATGCAATCTCCTCGCTCACCATTTGGGTACGAAGGTCAATGACAAATTTCCGCCCACTGCTTTCCACAGAGAGAGTGTTCCTCTTCCAGTTATGATTGACTTTCGCAGTGACTAACCATCCCCTTCCTAAGATGGCATCATACCCTCTTTTCTTCAGTGGGATCACCACGAATGGCTGCATTCCTATTGTCACTTGTTGGGCCATTAGTGTCCCCAGAGGTTTGATCTTGTGCTGGTCTGCACCCAATAGATTGAAGGTAGGGGGCCACAGGGTAGGCTTCCTGAGTTTCTTCCATGTCTCCTCTGGGAGGACATTTACTCTGGACCCGCCATCCATGATGGTGTCTGTCAGGATCGCTCCAAGGATACCCATTTCTACGACCCCAGGATGTCGTCCATTGTTTACCGCCAGTAACATAGGATTCATTGCTGACCCTCCAGGAATATTTGGGTGTACGATGTCTACTTGTACGGTGGTGTCAGGTCGTAAGGAGAAAGTATTCAATACGGCTGCCCTCAACTGAGGCAGGGTCTGAAGGAGGTCTTGGAGTTTGATTGGTATCTCCATTTGCAAAATCTGCCCAAGTATATTATTTTCCGCTTTTGTCCGCTCGGAGGTGCTAGCATGTTCATGTGCGTCCTTCATCGCTTTTCCAATCTCTTCATGAGCCTCTCGTACTCTTTGTTTCTCCGTACGAGGATCAGGGTACCGGGCCTCTTTTGTTTGGCTTCGAGTGATTGCCAGCACCTTCCTTCTCTTCCTCAATGTTCAGGTAGTTCACACCAGGCTTCGAACAGTTAGCATCTTCACGATCGTTGGGGCTGTACCATCGGCACAACTTCTGGGGTGTGTCGCCTTTTTCGCAGTTGCGAGCAAAATGACCCCACTGGCTGCATGCCCAACAATGGATCATCGGCCTTCCCTTCGAATCATATTGTATCCGACTCCTATTGCAATTGTCATTATTTCGTCTCCCTCCACAACGATTGTTTCGGAATCCGCCGGATGATGTATTATTATTTGTTTGTTGTGTTGCGTTTGCTTCCCCATAGGCAGACAGTTGTTCTTGTGTAAAAAGTACTTGTGGGCCCCTCGTCTTCATGTTGTCTGGGCATTCCTTGACGGAATGGCCCATGACTTGGCAAATATCGCAGAATGATTTTCTCGGGCACGAGCCCTTCGTGTGCCCGTTCTCCTTACACTCTGTACACCACAGTTCACCTTCATCACTTCGTCCTACGTTCCCCTTCATTGATTTGAACTCCATCATTCGCTCCATATCTTTTTGCAGAGCCTGAACTTTCTTGTTGGATTTGTCCTCGCTGCTGCTTTCTCCGGATTCGTCACTTTCCAATGAGGACTTGCTCCTCTTTTTCTTTGAAGTTTTGTCCTCACTCTCGAGGTTCATGGCCCAGTCGTAGGCATCAATGTACGACGTGAGTGGTACTATTGTCATCTTCTTTTTGAGGGCATTTTCAACCCCTCCATGAACCATCTCTTTTTGAGTTCATCGGCTGGCTGAGCCTCCATCTTTCTGAGCATCCCTTTAAGCCTCAGATTGTATGCTCGTACGGTTTCCTTCTTGCCTTGTTTTGCACTATAGATTTCAGCAACTATCTCATTGTCGTCCCGGAGCAATCAAAACTCCGCGTGAAATTCCTTCCTGAGGTTGTCCCACGTGTTTATTGTTGCTTTATCCATGTCGGAGTACCAATCAATGGCAACTCCTCTTAGGGTCACTGGAAACTGCTGGGCCCATTCATCTTTATCATTGACTTCGTTCGCCGCCCAAATGGTTTCACAGGCGCGACAGTGTCTTACGAGATCTTCCTTCCCATTGTCGTTAAACTTCGGTAGTTTTTGTTTCTGAGACGAGATTGTTGGTCTCTTTGCCACTGGTACTTGTTGTTGTCACCCTCTAGGTAGGTTAGAGCTAGAGAATGTGCTTGAGCACTGTGCCCCTATGTCCCTCTGACACTCGCGACAGCCCCTGTGTCTTCTTTCTCCTTAACTTCTTCCTCACTCTGTTGGGTCGTCCTAGCCTTAGTACATGGTGTAAGAGACAAATCTCTCAACCAATGTCGGGTCTCCTCAATCAACTCTTCACTACTCCTTCCCGTACGGTCCGTATGGTGTCCGTCGCCCTCCGCCTGGTTGCCTTGCCCTTCGTCCAGTCGGTCCTCCGCCAATCGCCTCAGCCTCTGTCTCCTCTTTGCCGGCTGTTCTAGGATCAAGGCCCATTTGGCGGCTTCACACTCCTCTACGTATTCTTTTTTAATTTTTATCTTTGTTTAAAAGATTGGGCATCAATTCATGCAATAAATCATCATATTTTAAAATGAAACACTTTGTATATATTCAAGCTTTGTATACAAAAGATGTCAGTTGTCTGACATTATTACAAAAGTGTCTTCTTTATTCTTTATTCTCCCTTCGGGGGAGTCAGGGTTCAGTGATTGCTTCCCCTTCGTTGGGTCCCATCACGTTCCTCCTCACGGCGACTGTTCTCTTCGTAACGACGGAGAATTTGTTGCCGTCGTTGCTCTGTCTCAATTTCTTCCCTTCGGTTCCTATGTGCCAGAGATGTCTGCACTAGTAACCGAGGAAGGTGCTCCAGCAACCGATTGACGGCCCGACTTACTTCTAGAGCGTCTCACACGGCACCCTCGGGAACTTTTGCCTCCACAGCCTCTCTCCTTCCGTACGTCTCAATTGCCTCCTGTAGCAGGATCACGAAATCCGAGGTTAGAGTGTTTTTGCCCTCATAGAGTTCACGCGGTCCATCCTCATTCGCGCTGGTGTCGACGTCGAGGGGTTGGCCCATTCTCACGCCATTAGTCACTTCCCAGATTCGACTAGCAACGGCGCCAAATGTTTGCCTCCTATGGTAAACTAGTTAATTACAAAAGTGAATGCACAAAACATTATAGGAGTAAAGGAAAGAACAATTCTTCTATTGATTCATCTGCAACGATTACAATATTATATCTTCCGTTCATAACATGATATCTTACCCGAAGGTAGTACATAGAATATAAAGGACCGAAGGGGTGCGACGGTTGGCAACCGTGCTCCAACTACCAAGCCTTCGGTCACTAACTAATTCCCAACAACAACATTACATTATTCCCAACAACACGCATTTCCTCCTTTCATCCAAAGCATTCGTGCCCTATCAGATATGTTTTCCAAATATAGCTTTGCATTTTGCTTCTTTTGATAATTTTGGGTGAGTCTTTGTTTTCTTCACCAATCATAGTCGTTTTTGTATAAAACTTAATTTTCATAGTTTTTAGCAGTCTTTTTTACCAGTGAGTGAAACGTTTTTGTTTAAAAAGAGGATATCTATGATTTAGAGCAATCGTTTTTGTCTCTCATAGTCAATTTCATTAAAAACATGGTCAATGTTTTTTTCCAGAAATCTTCTCCATGGAAGCCACGTTTAAGGTCTCATAGTCGTTTCTTTAAAATGTGTTTGTTTTTCACTTTCAAGCTTTTCTTCATCTTTTTTTCCTTTTGGTTGGGTCTTGCTGGTTGAAGACAAAGTGATGGCTGTTTGAGTTTCGTTTTCAAACTTTTAGTTCGATCTTCCATTTTCAGGTTACAAATCATGAGAAAATATAAAATTTCTTTCACAATGATGCTAAGATATATTTGCAGTCATAGCTTGAAAACTATAAACAGATCTCTTATCAAGTGATTTGCGAAACATCTGATATACTATGCAATGTTGTATAGAAGTTGCTGTTTAAATACCTTCAAAAGTTGTATTTTCATTTGCAAAACTTAGTGCTCATAGGCTTCCTAATCTTACATGCAGCTAGCACATGTAGCCATGACTTTTCCAATATTTTCAAAATCATTAACTTGCCTTGTACTTCCTTGTAAATGAAGAATTTCTACGAGAAAACTTGCAGACAGATGCCTTGTAGCAGCAGTCGTTATACTTTGTGCCAATTAACATTTTTCACCCATATGAAGTTGTAATATGGTTAAAAGATGTGTTTTCATGTAAAGAAGTTTCCAAAATGGTGATTGCAAAACTCTCTACATGTAGTCTTTCATGAAACTCCATATGCAATACCCTCAAGAAGTTCTCTTTATAAACCTTCACTTTTGCAAAATTTCGGAAGTTTTTAGGTCCTTTGCATATGCAACTACATGTTACTCTACATGCAATGGAAGATACAATCTTGCCCAAAATCTCCAATGACATTCCTTCCTTATTTCCAAAATCAGAAGTTTTTGTACCCATTACATGTACTGCTACATGTAACAAAAAATGTAACTATCCCAAAAAGTTCCCTACTTAGTCATATCCAGATCGGAGGTTTTCATACCAACTACATTTTTAGCTACATGTAGTGAAACACGCAGTTGCATCCAAAACTTCCACTAGTACCATCTCCAAAATAGGAAGTTTTTATCCTAACTACATATTTTGTTGCATGTAGTTGAATGCGCAATCGCGTAAAAAACCTCCTACAATACCCTTTTTGAAGAAAGCAATAACCAATGTAGTCGGATTTTTTTGACCCGACTGCACAATGAACTACATGTATACTACCCTTGCAACTTAAGGTGCAGTTGCATCCAAAACCTCCTATTCCACTTAAAAAAGTCTTTTATTTTTCCCATGTGGTAGGAACTTTTTGCTCCAACTGCATAAGTTGTTACATGTTTGGACTACACTTGCACACTCCAAAACCCCCGAAATGCATCCATGGCCCACAAAAAGCAACTTTTTCACTTCAGCCTTGTTTGAAGCGCAGTTTGCACAACGATCTACCAAGTTTCAAAATCAAATGCTACAGGTGCTCATCCAAAGTCAGAAGAAGCAACCATCAGGCACGAAGGAATGAAGTTCAAATTTCATCAATTTTAGAATGCTTTCAAGACTGATTCCAAGCAGGTGACAACGGACTAATAAGAGGGATCATGAACTTCTTTCAAGTCATGGGTGAAAATGAAAATCATTGATGCCACCAAATGCAGAGGTCAAAGTGTTATTTTCTGCAGATGTTCCCACCCACTCACAGATTTGAAGATTTCCAGCACTTAGTAATCTGGTGACAGAAAAATCTCTTTGATAAGAGGTTAATGTAATGGGGGTCGTTTCTTGTCAGATGCTTAGTTTATTTTTCATCATGCATTCTTTTATATAGTTTTGACAAGTTGCATGTAAAGCATAAAATTGTAATTGCATATGTAGTCAAACGTGCAAAGGAAAAATTTGCAATTACATATTTCATTGCATGTAATCACATACATAGGACTGTAATGTTGAATAAGTCAATTATAGGTAGTTAGTTGTTGAATAAGTTTCGATTAGTTGGGTTTCTCCCACTTTTTGCTCTCAGCCCCACCTATAAATAAAGGAGGGTGCTCATTGTAATTTTTAGTCTTTATGCATTGCAAGAAAACTCTGGTGAGATTGTGCAAGTAAAAATTTTGTTTTCATTTGTGCAAGTTAACTTTGGAGTGAATAAAAAGCAAGTATTTTCAATTTTTGAGTTGAGAAAGCTTGTGGAATTATTTGTGTTGCTATAAGGAGAATCTTGAATATGATTTTGTATAGACTTTCTATAACTACCAATTTGAGTTACTTACAGTGAATTCATAGTCTTTGAGCTGTGATTCATAGTTGTATTAGAAGTAGAAAATAAGTTTATGTGCTTATCCTATTGCAACTTTGTAGTTTGAAATTATTTCGAGATAGGTATAAGTCTGTGAGCTTATATATATATTTCATAGTATATTGTCAACTAGTACGCTTAGTAATTAATCTTTCGGTTAATTCTTAGTTTATTGGTATTATTGCTTCAACTAGTATTTGAGTTTCTGGTTAGGTTCTAGTTGAGTTAACAACAATAAGAAGGGTGCCTCCCCTAATTTGAGAGTAGAGATTTATTCTCACATATTGTGCCTAAATAGTTCATTTTGGAAGTAGTGTGTCTACGGCTACTTACAAAATATTTAGCCAACAATAATGACACCTGTTTGATTAATTGCAAGCCCTCTATAGTGATAAATTATATTTTAAACATTAAACAATATCTTCAATAGGTGAAGGGAATTGCAAGCTACTTTTTTAACATTTTTCAAGTCAGATGTTAATCACAAACAAACAAGCTCTCTGCACAGTGAAAAAGTAATAAGCATTTGAGGACCTCGAAAGCGAGAATGTTAGTGGTGCAGCTGATCCCATTGGCATTGGCACTGTTTTTGAATCAACTAATGCCTTTGAAGAAGAAGAAGATTTAGATAATCCATTAGATGATTGAAACTTAGTATAAAGTTCCAATTGTTGAAAGTCAAAACAATAATACTTGAACTCAATATTATTATTTTAACATTTTGATGTTGATATAATGCTATGATTACAAGTTTATGGTGCTTTTTTTGTTTTTATGATTCTATGTGACATTCTAATCTTAATTCATGCTTCTAGGCTGTATTATATATATATATATATATATATATATATGTTTTGTACTAATGAACACAAACCCGAACCGGCAACTTAGTAATATATCAAGCAGTCAAGACTCTAGATTATTTAAAAACTCGAATTTTTGCTTTCCCCCCTCTGACTAATCTTATATATCTTAATTTCTAGTGTATGATTATTATCCTAACACTATTTAATGATCTCTATCCACTCCAAAAATAATATTTTGATTTTTTAAAAATATAATCAATATGTAATATCTGTCTTGCTAGACAGTTTATACAATTTATTTTAAGATGTCATTGCAAGTATATCCATAATCTATCTGAAATAATGTTTGAAATTTAAGCAAGTTTTAAATGTTAAAAACATAAAATAGGTGATATTTTTATTTCCACTCTATTGATAGGCGACTATGAAAAAGTATATTATCAACAAGGGAAATCTGAAACATGTGTTTCTAATTTAAACATTAAATCAGTTTGTGCTGCCAGACAAGGGTTGAGAATCACTGTAGGTGTCATATCACCTTACAGTGCTCAAGTTAGATACTTGGAGAGTAAGCTAATGAATAAGGATGAATGGATGAACACCATTGATGTTCAGGTCAAATCTGTGGATGGCTTTCAAGGTGGAGAAAAGGATGTTATCATAATTTCCACTGTTAGAACCAACAAAATTGGCTTTCTTTCAGATTGGAGACGTGCAAATGTTGCTTTAACACGTGCACGGTACTTGTTTTCCTGTTTTGTTTCTTTTGGGTAAATGGTATTCTGTAATCTCTTTGGTTCATTCCATTAGTTGTTTTTATCCTCACAAAGACATTGTGTCCTTTCATAGACATCGGAATAAAATTATATGTTACAAATAAGATGCTATTATGTTGTCTATGTACAGATTCTGTCTTTGGATTGTTGGAAATGGCTCCATGCTTGTTAAAACTGAATCTATATGGAAGGAGATAGCAAAGGATGCAATTGAGAGGAAGTGCTTTCTAGATCCAAATATAGACAGTGGAATGGTGAAAGTAATAAGAAATGTGAAGGCTGAAATGGACCAACTTGAAGATTTATTAAAGAAGGATTCCATCTTGTTCAACAACACAGTTTGGAAGGTAATGCCAAAGTTGTACATATTCACTGCTATGAAAATATTGAACTAAAATCACTGTTTTTTGTGTTTTTCTAAAGATAATTAAATTTGCTCATAGAAGTTCATCACTTAAACTAGTCTCCCTATCTTTTAAACCTATCTTCATTGTTTATATTTAAATATAAATTGTATCTTTGTGGTTTTCTAGCTTATTACTAGAATTTTTTTACACAATACGTTCAAGGTTCTCGAATTAATAGAGACATGTATAACCTATAACAAACTTTGAGAGATATATTGAAAATGCAATTGCCCATAGTGATTATATAAGATGGCTGAAAGAGTGCTACCACATGATATGACTGGAAGTGCATTCTTGTTATTAGTTTAAATACAAAGGCTTGACCAAACGTGCAAAAATATTCATGCACTGCCAGTTTCAATCAGGTTGAATGTATATGACTAATAACCTATTTATTTACTGACCATTGAATGGGGTGAAAACCTCCCAAATCCTTAGTTGAATCTTCACAATCAGACTAAAATAGTTCCCCACAACATTGACTACCAAAGCCTTACAAATCAATATTTTGAGAAATTTGTGATCTTTTATTGACTGATTCACATGGGTGCAACAATAGCTTAGAATATGAAACTTAAATTTTTTGACATTTTCATAGCTTTCTTCCTGTTTCCGTTGAGGGTTTCAGAAATGACAATGATGGTTTGCATTGGATTAAAGTTTGGGAAATGTTAGAGAACACTTTGTCTAGTACTTCAAATCTTATTGTTCTTAATAACTAGATTTAGAAACAATTTTAACATTAAATTTTGAAATCCTTGGTTTTTGTAAATAAGGATTTCCTATAAAATAATGTGATTAAGTTGGGAATTATAGTGTTCAAGCTACATTACCCCAAGTTTTGAGACAGTGGGACATATTGTTTGGCCATTTTGGGGGATGGTAGGGGATGGCTATATAAAAAATAGGTAAAATTTAAAATATATAGGGAAATTTCAAATATTCATGTGATAACATTGATAAATCATTTATCATATATATTATATATAGCAATTGATCTAGACTATTTGCATTTCTTTTTCATTCTATTATTTCTAATTCTAATTGAAGATCCTTACAATGCTGTTCTGGTGTGTACTATGTTGAATCAAGGACCATTTATTAGCTCTGTTCACCAACCACTTCTAGTTGTTCGTGGATGTCTTAAGACCTCTTTTATAGTTTGGGACTCAAAAATGACTTCTAACATAATCATGTCTGACATTGATGCCACTCCATTCGATAGAAATTAGAATTCCTATATTATAAACTTTTTAGGTATACATGGGAATGCATCCATCCCCAAGTCTCACGAAGAAATGATCATTATAATAGTCCTTATCAGCATTGTCAACATGGTTTTCTGTGATTGAAATAATCAGACATCTAGGAGGCTGCAATGGCACCAAAGACACCTCCAAATAGCTGAATAAACCCTCCAATATGCTCAGAACTGTATTACAGTGCTTTAGACACAAATAGACACAAAAATACCACTTTATTGGGTCTAAAACACACTCAGAAACCCTCCAGATATTTAATATCCTCATTTTTAGGCCCTCTTGTTGTACAACCAGTGCTGGTCTTCAAGTTGGTGCCAACAAGGTCAGGAGCATATTTTGATGCTGCACTTGTGTTCATACAGGTTAGTGGAGATGAATGACACTTTCTGGGGTGATTTTGGACGACTTGTCCAAGACTTACTATTTATAGAAAGTTACTATTTTTAGTAAGTGTCAGTTTTGATTCTGATTGGTTAGTTGGGAGACTTACTATATTTAGTAAGTTACTATTTCTAGTAACCACCTTTTTTTGGTAGCTGGCCATGGCTTTAGTCTCTTCTCAAATTCAACATGCAACATCTTCAGTTCAAAGCCTGAATAGTTGGGCCTATGCTTAGCATATTACTATTTATAGTAAATTCTATTTTGGGGAAACTGGCCATAGACTCGGGATCACTTTCTAGGGATTTTTCAGAGGGTTTGACAAACACTTATTACTTTAGTAAGTCATTGGCATGATGGGGTCCAACCTTACTATTTATAGTAAGGCGTCAAGATGATCTAGCATTCCTTGGTGATTTTCCACGAGTTAGCAGAATTATCAAAGGATTATCAGATGATCTAGCATGATGAGTTTTCAGCAGTTGCTGATTTTGGAGGAGATGTTCTTGTACTTAGTGGACCGGCCACTAGTCCTGTTTGCACACTAGAGGGTGGAGATCCGTTACAGGGACATGTGGATGTGCCTGACTTGTTGGCAGATAGTGGTACTGAGTTTCAACATCCTGAGCCTACCAGAGTTGGTGACATGGATCAGGCTGGTGACATGTCTACTGCCATTGATGGCAGTCTTGCATCAGTTGGTAGCAGTATCTTGATACAATGTCTGATTTTCCGGACACCAGACTTTTATTTGAGCCTGTTCTAGATATCACTAGAGATTGTGACACCATGGATGATGGTGTTATTTTTGAGGATTGCGAGGAGTATTTGAGCTCTGACAGCTCGGATATTTATGACAGTTGTCGCAGTGTGGAGTCAGTACAAGAGACTGCAGTCTTTTCCTGTACTGAGGATGTAAGCATGGAGTCACCCAGTGATGACCCTCAGGAGTGGAGTGGTATAGATGAGTTAGGTGACATCGATTCATGCCACAGTGTAGATGATTCTCAAGATGACATAGAGTCATGTATGCAGCCGGAGATAACAGAGGGGTCTCAGATAGACGATGTTGATACTAGCATTGTGGATACCTCTGATGTTGAGTGTGAGGATGATGTGGGCTGCAGTGTGTTTGGTTTTTTATATCCGACATTGGGTGTTGATTTAGTGTTGTCCGGTGGTGGTGGGTCCTAGGATCCGTTTTTACAGGGACTCACAGATGAGGATGGGGAAGCATATGAGTGGCAGGAGTTTGTTTCATCCAGGGCTTCCACTCCTGCATTTGAGGTGTTTGTAGAGGTACCCAGTAGCAATACCTCGTTGGTGGACATGTGCGAGTTTGATAGCGCACATGAGGAGAGTGATTGAGGTTACTTCCTCAATGACTCGTGAGGATGACTCTATTTGGAGGGAGTCGTGCTTATTTTTTAGACCCTAGGGGAGGACTCTGAGTTGTTAGTGATTGAGGATGAGTCCGAGGATCTGGATTGTCGTGTGGTTACAGAGGACAAGGTAGCTAAGGATTGTGATGAGTCAGATTCAGCAACAGTTTCCTCGGGGGTAGATGGGGATGACTCCGATGTCAGTATCAGTTTGTAGATGTGTGCTCGGATGACAGTACATAAAGATACAATAATCTTGAGGGGAGTTTGTTGGATACAACTGTTAAGACCTGAAATTTGCACCCTCAAGCTTATAATTTACAGCTTGAAATCTTGGTCAACATGGAATCATTCCTAGGTGGTGGGCTTTTCCTATGACTGGAATGAATTTCCGGGTTCTAGACCGGTTCCTATTTGATGATCACTTATAGCTCCTAAAAACTTAACCAAACTTTGATAAGGAAAAGGGAAAGAGATTACTTGAAATGAACCTAAGATGAAATTTAAACTACTGTGAACAAGGTGATACACCAAAATGATACGAAAATGCAACTATAAATAACTGAAGAGGGGCTTTACACTATCTGAATGAATACAAAACACATCCTTTTTGTATAGGCTTGCATAAGTACTTTGTAATAAAGTCTGAAAAATGAACCAAACCAAGGAGGAAAACAAATGAAATGAATAAAGTGAAATCTCTTTGCTTTTGCTTTTAGGGCTAGGCGACATGTTTCAGCATATTGTATTCTTTTTTGAAATCCGGGGAGTTTGATTTTCATCGGATTTCTTTCAAACTTTTAAGTAATAAAATTAATTCATACACTTTGTTAATAATTAACATAGGTAATATAGTAATATATTAGTTGCATCAAGTGATATTTTATTATATTATTTATGTTAATTTATTAAATGAATTAATTTTATTTTTATTTTAATATTTGCAAATGATTGTTATTAAATAGACAATTAATTGATATTGTTATAAATCAATTAATTGTTATTTAAAAGATTGCAAAATTAAAATATAACAAATTAGAAGTTGATTTATTATTCCTTAAGTCAATTTTCGAATTTGGAGAGATAAGGGTGTTTTAATGGCTTGAGGACTTATTCTAGGGGTCATTTGAGTCCTTTTAGGAGAGTTGGAGAAGTCCTAGGGTCGAATTTGACTTTTCCCTAGGTTTTGGGAGGCAATTATGGCCAGTTGGAGCTTTTTAGGGGTTGTTTGGATGAGTCACATAGATGGTTAATGCCTTGGCTAGACTTTTTCAATCTTTTGGTGCTTTTTGGAGGAGTTGCAGGTCCTATTTTTCAGGCTTTATTGTTGCATCCGACCTAAGGGGTTGTGTCCTTAGAGAAGTTTGTAACCCTTTTTGGTTTCAGTTCTGATTATGCAGAGAAGGTTTTGTGACATTTTTGTCCTTGGCAGTTTTATGCAAACGTTTTGTAACTCACTTTTGAAGATCAAATACAAGTAACAACAGTTGAGTTTATGTTATCTGAATTTCTTTTGGAGCCTTCTTTTCTTTCTTCATTTCTGTGTGCATTTTCAAGTGATTTGATAAAGATAACTAGTGAGTTTTCTATCATTCCATGTTATTTTGTCTCACTTGAACACCTAGTTGCAGAAAAGTATGTTTGCTTGCAGGTTGGAGTTTATGTCTTAGGGTGTGAAACTAATAAGCGAGGCATTTGTTTTCCTCCTTGGTTTGGTTCATTTTTCAGACTTTATTACAAAGTACTTATGCAAGCCTATACAAAAAGGATGTGTTTTGTATTCATTCAGATAGTGTAAAGCCCCTCTTCAGTTATTTGTAGTTGCATTTTTGTATCATTTTGGTGTATCACCTGGTTCACAGTAGTTTAAATTTCATCTTAGGTTCATTTCAAGTAATCTCTTTCCTTTTTCCTTATCAAAGTTTGGTTAAGTTTTTAGGAGCTATAAGTGATCATCAAATAGGAACCGGCCTAGAACCCGGAGATTCATTCCAGTCATAGGAAAAGCCCATCACCTAGGAATGATTCCATGTTGACCAAGATTTCAAGCTGTAAATTATAAGCTTGAGGGTGCAAATTTCAGGTCTTAACAACTTCCTTGCATAGTGTGGATAATACAGTTGAGATTGTACTTAGGGGATCCGTTGTGCAAAGTCATCATGTGACTAGCCAGTTGAGAGTCGGCGAGAGAGACATTACTTCTACTCTCGCGCATTTTGATGCTGCTCGTCAGCTGTTGGTTGTTTATAGTTGGGGTGCTCCTATGGCAAATGAGCACAGTGGTGGTTACCTTTCCTTGACATAGATTCATTCCTTGTGGGAGGCTGTCAGGATTTTGAGACAAGATTATTTACAGTTGGTAGCCGACCGAGATCACCTAGTTGAGTGGGGGACTATGACATACGAGGCTCTGATGGACAAAGAGGAGGTGAGCGAGCTTTCTCAGGAGCTCACATCGACTTCTGAGGCTTTAGAGGGCACTCAGTTGTCTCTTCAGGACTCGCAGCTGCAGTTAGAAGAGGTGACTGTGGAGTTGGAGCGGATTCAATCTTTACTAGCCATAGATCCAGTTCAATTGCAGATAGTGGTGCTTGGTGGTGATTCAGCTTCCACAGTTGACAGAGATGAATGTGTTGGGGATGCGGTTACATCCATCCTTGAGATGGATGTCGTAGATGTAGAGGAGGTTAGTGCATCAGTGGAAGACAATAGAGAGAGTTTTGTTGTATCCGGTTCTCCAGTTGTTAGCACAATGACAGATGATACAGAGCAGGTTTTTGGGAGTCCTATGGTAGCCAGTGTGGATTTGTCCGAGAGTTGTGTGCCAGTTGTTGACACCACTCCCTTTGATTCCCAGGACATAGACAGGGTAGCATCTGGTTTGGAGGCTAGTTCTCATGATGATTTGTTTCCTTTTGGTCGGAAGCAAATCTATTCCCCCTTTTCATACATCTGATAGTGATAGGCAGTTGGTAGTTCTACAGGTTCAGAGGAATCAGCTCTGGATTGCATGGGAGCAGGTTGATGTTGCTTCTTATAATTTCTACTGCACAGAGTCGTTCATGGAGTACTTGCTTGAGAGTCTTGTTTTGCAGGAGGGACCTTTCAGAGCTTTTGAGGGTACACTCATTCGGGGTTCTCACAGTATTCAGATGTTAGTGGGGAAGATTATAGATACCTTGACTACAATACTTCCTCATCGAGATTTTGTGGTTGGGTTTGCTGTGCAGGTTACCCAGGATCCTACCCAATCAGTTCTTTAGAGTCAAAGATTGGAGCCATCTCTTGATTCTTGGTTTGGTTTTGATGAGCCGTTGATAGAGGTTGGCGTTTTTCACCATGATTACATAGTGAGGAGCGCTCATCACTTTTCTTTTGACCCACCGATGGAGGACTTGTTTGCGCGTCAGTGTGGGTTGGATCCAGGGTTATACCACTCTTTTTGGGATGGGTTTACTCCATCTGGAGTTGATGGGGTTGGTTATTGCAAGTTAGCAAGAGTCGACTTGTAGGGTCAGTACATCCAGGATTGTTTTACAATGGATGGATATCTGGATTACGAGAGTACACAAAGAAGATTGGCAGGGTATGCAAGGAGTTCTGGTTTATTGGATGGTATTGGATATCCATTCTTCCTTGTTTTGGATGGCTGTGAGTTTCATCTGTATTGGGTTCTAGGTAGTGACAGGTTTATCACTGGAGATTGTGTGGATGGCTTGGTTCGGCATGGTGACAGTGTGTTCCGGTTAGCTCAATGGATGGTATTTTCATTACAGGTTCTAGTTGGTGATCACAGGGAGATTACACAGTTCTACTCTTGGGATCCGGGTGGACTGGTATGTTTTTGTTTCTAGGATTTCTTGGGGACAAGCAATTTCAGTAAGGGCGAACTGTACCCATTTTTCTTGAGCATCAGAGTTTGAGGGATTAGCCTATTATTGTGACTCTCGTAGGCTAATTATTTTGGATAGAGGGTCTTCTGAGGTAGAGGTTCGGTTAATGGAGGTTCTTATCTTCTCCAAATTTTTGTATGTTCCAGTTTGGTCTTCGTTTGGCTCATATTGGACTTCGTTTGGGCTCAGTTTCATATACTTACTATTAATAGTAAGTCTGAGGTTGATCGAGAAGGACCCTTTCTATTTTTGGAAAGTGCATTTGGTCACGTGGGGAAATATTAGGTGTGACTCCTGTTTCAGACGACGTATTTAAAGGATAAGTAATTTGAGAGTTATTATTATTTTAGTGGCCAAATTATTATTTAATCATTAAATGGCTTATTATAAGGTTATAATTTAACTTTATAATTTCACTTAAGTTGAGGGTTGAGTCATCATTGGAAGGGGCCATTTATCCAATTAATTCATAAAAGATTAAGCCACAATATTAATAAAAGTATTAGAGTAAATGAATTATTAAAATGAAAAGTATATCTATTTATCCCACATTAGTTGGAAAAGTGTGTGAATTCTCCCACAAAAGTTATAAAAGACTGTAATGAGCCCAACCTGGCTCTGCTATAACTTAATAAAATTTGCAATCTCAACAATAAACTTGCCAGAGGGTATCTCTCTGTTTATCAAATTCAAATATATAATTTTCAGGAAGATGCAATTTCTGACAAAGAACTTTATTCAATATATTCAATTTCAACTTAGCATTTCTCAGCATACACAATTATTTCGAATTGCTTATTTGATAAAGTCTGGAATTTGTACTTGAAGGATTTATTCAAACATAAATAAATCTGCACTTGTTTTTAAAGCATATACAA